>PVHY01008749.1:0-59933 GCA_004024945.1 Uropsilus gracilis | reverse complement strand
CCAAAAACCTTTGTCACAGCTCTCAATCCCTGCCAGAGGCCTCTTTGCATCCCGGGAAGATGAAACTAGCCCTTGCTCCTCCGGTGTCTCTGCTCTTGACCCTTTGACTGGACGGGGGGTGGGTGGTGTGTAGATGAGATAAGAGGCTGGGGAGAGGCAGTAAAGAGGCAGGAAGGGGGCGACTGGATCCCAGATTCCAGCATTGGCCAGACTGCGAAGGGGGGCGAGCGCGGGGGTGGAGGGGAGGGAGAGAGGGGGAGGGAGAAAGAGAGAGAGAAGAGAGGGAGAGGGAGGGAGGGAGAGAGAGAGAGAGAGAGAGAGAGAGAGAGAGAGAGAGAGAAAGGGAGGGAGAGAGGGAGGAGAGAGAGATCTCAGTATGGCTGTACACACCAAATTTGACTTGGATGTGGAGGATGGCAGGCAAAGCACCAAGGTGAAGCGATCCTGTTGGCAAAGAGTGAGCCCCCTGTCAGCTTACCATTCCAGCACCCCCTTTCTCCAGCAGGGTGGAGGGGTGCAGAAAAGGGGGGAACGGAACGTTTCAGGCCAAGGAGACGTTGGGGCGGCAGCATCTTTTCAGACTGACCTGCTTTGAAAGTGTCACTTTAATGGCCTAGGAAATAACCAAAATCGGATTACAGGTTACTTACCAACGTCTGCACCTAAACTGGGAGCGCCGGGTTGGGTGTTAGGAGGTAATGCAAGAAACGCCAGGCAGGAATCTGGATGTAAATCCATCAGCTGCCCCCGAGTCGTGCACGGAGGGAGCGGCGCTCTGGAGCCCCCAGATCAGCCCATCGCCCGAGTCGCCGCCAGCTTGTCCCCCCGCACCCCTCGCCCCTCCTCCGCGCCAACTGTGTAAATCAGCCGCTGCAGTCCTCTCGCATCGCAGGCAAATCCCTGCTTAGGAAGCAAAGAAGCAAGCGATCTCTCTCTCTCTCTCTCTCCCTCCCCCACCCCCCCCCTTTATCTAATCGGTCACAATCTGGCAGCTTTACAAAGAGAAACCCTGTAAAATGAAGTGGCAGGAAATCAGCATTTTGTATCTGTGGATTGATTTTAACTTTTATGTCGAATACGAGATGGCTGTTTGGAAAATTACAGCCCAGGCCCTAGGGGTGGGGGTCGAGATTATCACGTTTAGATCATCTGAGCCGTATTGGTGGGTGGAATAACTAAACACCTCCTAGAAGCTCTTCCCAAGTGACTTGCAGTAGTCCCCCATCTTCATGATACATAGGTGACAATTTGAAAGTACACACATTTCTTCATCTATTTACATTTGGGGAGGAGAGAGTAATACTGAGACGAGGGGAGTGGGGAGCATTTACTGGAGAGATGTTGGATGCCATTTCATGGCAAATTAAATAAGGACATTTGAACAATTATTGCACCTACGTGGAAGTATGATTACAATATTATATACTCACTGGAGGCGACCATTACCCCTACCGCAGTCATACTAATGCAGTCATTTAAGGCACCATTCAATCTGCAGTGTAAACCAACGCAGTTCTTTTTAATAGATCCCTTTCATCAACGACTGTGTGGAAGAGAAGGCAGTCTTCCACTAACTCCCAAACTGAAGAGGAGGTAGTCTGGGGAATCCTGTCTGTATCTCTTACCATTCCTTCCTCAAGCGAATGCTATAAATTGTCCAAGACAAGCTAAGTTAAATAGCAATTATAATTGCAGATGTAATTTGAACTTTACCCTATCTCAGATGCTTTCAAAGGAACTCTAACTCAATCCTTATAAAGGAACAGTATTCTTTTAATTTATACATTAAAACCTTTGAGAAATAAGTCTGACTATATGATTTTAGCCTCTATTTAAGTGATTTTTCTACATACTATGACCATAACTTATTACTCTATATTATATGCATACAATATGACACGTCTGATGTCCCTATTACCTGAATTAAGAGAGAAGGAAATAGAACTCATCATGGTGAAATCAGAGGCCTGTGAAATATCGAGGGAAAAAAAATATATGCATATATATGCCAGATTCAATATGGCATAAAGTGTGTTATGTGTGTTGGCACCAGTGTGAATTTAGATTGCTTTTTTTAAAATAGCATGTTTCAATGTGTTATTTCAAAATATTGCTTTTAAAGATTATTTATAATAACAAGGAAAAACCAATAAAGGGATAAAAGCACTATGATGTCAACATCTATTATTTTTCTATCTTATCATTACTGGTCTAATGGTATGAATTCCTTACTTCTGTTCTGTATTTTCTAAATAAATTCTATGATATAAATTTTACCTATGTGAAAACATGGAAATGAAAAGAACATTTGTCTTGGTTTAACATTCACTAGATCTCCAAACTGAGTTTTGAAGCTTTTTCCCCAGGACAGGTGGTGAAAAGGACCATTCCTACAACAAATCAGACTGATTTAGGAAAAACCAATTTACATTAGAAGGCTAATGAGTCACAAAGATGATTCTGTTCTTTTCAGGTGGTTGCTCAATTTGTGAAGAATCATCCCTGAGTACATCATATTCTATGTGGGTAAGTGTGAAACATGTACCCAAGACTCAGGGCTGGAGGGATGTGAGAGTAATCCTGAATGGAATTAGCCAGCGTTATCCCTAAATACCTGATCTCTTTAACTTTTCTGAACCAAGTTTGTTTTATTTTCAACACCATTTGTTGATGAGAGAGATATGAATGTGTTAATACATTTACTCCGAGACAATGTTGGTATGGACTCATGGAACTGGGGAGCTACAGAAGACTGAATAGTTGGAATAGGTTGTTAATGTTAGAAGTTGAGTGAGTGATTTTGATTGATCTAGGATTGTTTCTATGCTGTGATATTTTATTGCTGGCTACAAAAATATATGTTCCTATTCTTATTTACATCAAATATAATTTACATGGTGAAGATGAACTGTCATACAGATTCCAAACAGTAGAAATTAATGAGTTTGTTAGCTTATCTAACTAATCTATATATTCTAGTTATCTCTTCTCAAATATTGTACAAATATTCATGAATTATGCTTGTTTCAATTCATTCATTCCAAATATTTTTCAGTCAACAAACCATATGGCTGATAATTATCAAAAAAGCTAATTGTATTTACATTTGATTAATTTTTAGTGTTATTGACATTAGAATTACACATATAATCTTATAAGTAATAATTTTGAATATAAAAATTCAAATAAGAATGTGATAAAACAAAAAAATTAATTACTTTTCTTTTCTTCTCTTAGGACTTACTAGTATTTGTTGAAAGAACTCAATGGATTGAAATATTGTATACATATTCCTTCATATCAATACGAGACAACACAGATTTGTGGATTATTACTCTATTTTCAGTATAAATAGGTAACCATAAGTATGGAGAGCTAGTTAATAAGATAGCCAATTAAATACTACACATAACTGGCTTCTACTAAATGAAGCTTCAACTGCTATTGAAGTAAGTATGAGTTAAGATTGCAAAGGTTAATTAAACAGTTTTTACCAGAGTTAACCTATTTGGTATGAACAAATTTTCCAAACCTTTATTTATAGATTGAAATATATGTAGAGCTCATATCTCCTTTTTAAAAGATTTTCCAAAATTATTGAAATTGATAGATTTCATTGATACTATTAAGAGGAGGGAAAGTCTTAAGAGATCAAGATAAGCACAAAGAGCAATTCAAATTTATTTGTTGAAGTGAATTAAACTGTTGAGTAATACACCAGAAATAAAGAATAGGGGTCACATCTAATGGAAAGAGGCGACTATAAGAGTAATTTTGTAGAATGATGGATTCATAAACTTAAGGGATTTGAAAGTTTTTCCAGTCTCATCAATTATTTGATATTTAAGTTTCTATGTCACCAGTACTTCTCTAATACTGCCTACAGTGTAGAGTGAGTATATATTGTGGAAGTCCATTTTATTTTTGTACACATTTAACTGACAGAAGATTATTTCAGCAAACTGAAAAGTTTTCTACTTACCATTAATTTGCCTTAATTTTTAGGATTTGTAAAAAAAAGTAATGAACTTCCTGCTTGATTTATATTCAAGCCAAAAAAAAAATCATCTGCAAGTTGGAAATGCATAATCAATCTTCAAAAAGTGAGTCAGGATTAAAAAAAAGTCATTTAAGCCAATAATTTTAAGTCAATTATTTAGATTAAATTCATAAAACTATAGAATTTGTGATAACTACTAATGTGGCAAAATGTTAAAAGGCATTGTAGTACCTGAAATTTATTTCTGAAATATTCAAAATGCCTTAACTAGCTTTGATAGAAATCTCTTCAGAAGAACATTTGATGTTCTATAAGTGTTCTCTTAATCCAATTATTAGTCTCAATTTAATGTAATTTTATATTAAAATCATCCCAAATAATCAATCTTGATTTAAAATCATCTACACCACCATAAAGAAATAGTACTGGTGTTGGCTAAAGGGACCAGGGAGCTTAAAGCACAGATGTTTAAATATCATATCTTCCCTTGTATTTGAATTTTTGAAATCTATTTGAGAGGATGAACATGAAAAGAAACATTTTTCAATAAGGTTGGTTTCAATGTAAAGTATGATTTAAAACTCATTCTGCACCAACTTGAGATAGACAAAAGGCTTTAACATGATAATGTGGCAAAATTCACAGAAAATGGAAACCTTATATACCAAGAACAAGAATGGTATGAAACAGCATATATATATATATATATGCTAGCAATCCCTAAAGTGACTTAAATCCTAAAAGCAAATTTCCAATTGACAGTCTCCCTTATAATATCACTTTAATTATTTAGGGATGAAGTTTCTCTTAGCGTTTATATTCTATCTAAAAACCTTCCTTTTAGTCTCTATGTTATTAAATGACTTATGTTTAGTGCTCCCTTATCTTTTCTATTGTCTGAGTGTTGGAATTGATATCTTATGGCTTCCCCCACTCCTCATATTTGATCATTTAAAATATACATGTGATTCCATAGGTCCAACAAAATACTCAGTTTCCAC
Organism: Uropsilus gracilis; assembly: GCA_004024945.1. Classification (NCBI taxonomy): domain Eukaryota; kingdom Metazoa; phylum Chordata; class Mammalia; order Eulipotyphla; family Talpidae; genus Uropsilus; species Uropsilus gracilis. Next base: position 54,932 of record PVHY01008749.1, on the reverse strand, counting down.
ATCTAAATGGTTCAGATTCTCTTTCTTCTGATGGTATTCTTAGACTCTCAAAACAGTTTGATGTGTTAGAAAACATTTCTTATAAATAATATTTTTAGCAAATATTTTAAATGATAAGAAAAACATAATAAACTTGTGCTATGGCTAAGATATCATTCACTGTTTTTATTAAGGTAAATTGTCAAGTGATATGGACTTATGATTCTATAAATTTAATTACTTCAAAACAAATGTAAAACACCTCCTACAAAATTTAATTAAATAGAAGATAAGGGATATTTATATTACAACATATATTTCAGTGTTGCATTGCTAATATCTTCAAAAACTACCCTGACCTAAAGCTAATTTCCTTCTTATTTTAGTTAGATATTTTCATTGAAAAGTTAACAGTAAAAAATTTCCTGCTATTAAGACAGGGCTAAACTATTTTCTGACTTCCCCAGTCCCCATTTTAAAGCACTTCATGTTTGATTTGTAATATTTCATTTGAAATGGCATGAGAGTAGACAAAATTTGCTTCCATGTGCAGAACACAAGTGTCTATGTTTCTGCGTACGTGTGTGTTGGAAAGATAGAAAATTGTAAAATGATATGGGATGAAAATTGGGCAGAAACCTCCAACCAACAAGCCAGAAGAAAAAAAAAAGTGCCACTTTTAAAATGCAGCTTCTGCCACCCAGATTCTTTCAGGTTCTTACCAACAGTGCATAGCAGTTGCCAGTCAAATGCAATTTAACAACAGGGTTTTATTAACAAGGAAAATTAACCGGGAAAATAGAAATTCAAACAAAACGTTCTTAATTCCACAAGTGGTCGGTTATCTTACTCCAGTCACCATTTTCAGTCCCAAAGCTCCCAAAGACACATGCTCATGATGGTGTCCCTTTGCCCCTCCAAACCTGAGGCAGGCACTGTGCAAAGTCCAGTCTTTCTCCAGCGTCTTCTCGTTTTTTTCTTCTCTCTCTAACATTCCTAGCTGCTCCGCTTCTCTAAGGCTCTTTAAACTTCAACAAATGCTGATGAAAAATCAGTTTTCCAAATCCTTGGCTATCTTCAGGTACCAGCCATGCTAACTTGCTGTGGTGTCGCACTCTCCATACCGGCTACTCTTTTGCCGGCCACCATGATTCCTTGCTACCACCAGCTCACTCTTCCAGGGGGCTTGTGCCCAGCCTGGTCACTCAGGCTAGTCTTTAACAGCTAGCCCTTCTCTTGTTTCTCCCTTCCCAAAAGTCTGTGTCTCCCCAGTCTCTGCTCCTTTGTTTTTTCCTTTTTTTCTTTTCATCTGGCACACGAGAAGCTCTAAAATCCTCTGGGTGATTCAATTTTTCTTCCCAACCAAAATTTGCAATAAAGTAAAAGAAGGAAATACCTTCAATCAGGTTTCCACCTCTGTGTTTTTCAGACACAATTAATGACAATGCCTACACATGACACTGCCCAGGTTGAGGGCCACGGGTTCAAATAAATGGATTCCTTATAAAAATTCTTTGTATTATTTGTCTCTAAAGATTTTCTCTAAAAGATGAGACACACCTGATTTCAAAGACTGTACAGTATAAAAAATAGAATAGTAATCACAAAAATATTAAACATTAAATTTTACATTCTAAACATCATTTTATTATTATTGGATGATCACATTCATTGAGCTAAACACTCTTGAAACATTCATATTTCGAAGCATCGGATAGATAACTTTTAGAAATGGAATTTTTCTGCAGTCTTATACCAGTACTTGGAAGAAACCGTTCAGCAACATGCTAGGCTGATATCAACTCCCATGTCTAAACCTTTGTATGACTATTAGAAAGGTGATATCTGCCATCTTCTAGATTTTACTCTAAAATTAAGAATATGAAAATCTTGAATAATTTTAATATCCCTTAAAATTTTTGATAATCTAGTTTAAGAAAAAGTGAATTTTCCAAAAGGGTTTGCAGTGTTAAATCATGAAAATGTAAGGACCCACATAAATGCAGTTAGATCTCTTGAGAAACATAACTGCAATTTAGACCGCGTTTTATTTCTTCCAGGACCCACATTGTTTTCTTGTCTTTTGTTCTCTATAGCAACAATTGATTTTTTTTAATTAATGCCTTAAAAGTAGTGAAACTGTTGTTTTACATCATATGCTAAGCAATATACCAAATAGGATATAGGAGTAGTGACACAATAAAAAATTGTATGGACACCATACTGCCCTGGTGGGTGGGGTCTGAGCGAAAGACCCATAAGCAAAAGTAAGAAGCAGGAAATGTGGGATAAAAGGGACAGCAAGGAGAGAAAGGGGAAAAGTGAGAGTGGTGGACTGATAGAACAGGCCCATGTGGTCTGTCAGGGGAAGTCCCTTAGAAGAGTGCGCTGGTGGTGGTAAGGAGCCATTGTGGGAGAATGGCCCGCAGAGAAGTAGCCCTTGTGAAGTCACGGCAGGCTGGGGGTTACCAGGGGCTGCTCAGGACAGACCTTGACAATGTGGCCAGATGCTGCCCAAGGCGGGCCTGGTAAAAGCAGTGCATGGAGCCGCAGCAAGGTAGCATGGAAGCTTGCTGGAAGCTGGCACCTGGGAAAACCAGGGATTTGGAAAGCTGAGCTTGTATCAGCATTTGTTGGAAAAGTTTTAAGAGCCTTGGAGAAGCTACAGCTTGAAACCCTAGAGAGAGAAGCAAAGAAAAATGGAAAAGACAGCTTTGCATGGTACCTTGGACATGTGTTTGGGACCTTTGAACTATATGGTGCTTGGGGAGTAAAATAATTGGCCACTTGTGCATTAAGGACTTTTAGTTTTTCTGGTTAATTTTCCTTGTAAATAAAACCCTGTTGTTTAAATTACATTTGACTGCAACAGCTACGTGCAGGTGATGTGGATCTGGTAATAAGTTGGGTGGTAAAAGCTGCATTTAAAAAATGCTATGTTTTTCCTGTGGCTTGTGGGTTGGAGGCTTTTGCCCATTTTATTGACCAAATTTCAAATATACCTAAATAATAAATAAATATAAAATAAAAATTACATGTCTGATATTACCCTGTAATTGCTTACCATTTCTCTTGATTGAAAACTGTTTCACAAGCAATAGGTGACATGTGATCACAAATCTTATTTACTCCTGTCTGTCTTTATAACTTATCACTTGTCTTGCCTCCACTAATACCAGGCATCATTCCTACCTTCATTTTCCTTGAACTCACCATGTATACACACCATGTACACTAGAACCTGAGTATATGCTGCATTCTGGTCAGAATACCCTTCCCACAAATATCAACAAGGCTGGTACCCCTGCTGCATTCTTATTTTCATACAAAGAACATGTGATCAACTAGGCATCCCTGGTCTTGCCGCACATGATGGCAATTCTTCTATTGCTTTTAACTTTGATTTTATTTTTACACAGTTTTTTTCTGTCACCTAATGAACCAAAATCTATTTGTGGAAATTTGATATCTCCTACTCTAAGACTAAGTGTCATGTGAGAAATGAGACTTTGTTTTGTTCATTAGAAAATTCTTGGTACCTAGAATATTGGTCAGTACATAATAACTCCAAAAGTATGTGTTGGCAGAATTATGTAAATTTCTATTCTCCCTAAACTCTGTCTCTCTCTACCTATCTCTCTGTCTTTCTCTCTCACATCTTCGTTCTACTAAGCTGTTTTCTCTGTATCAGCTCACACACAGCTCATTATTGCTATATAGCAGTTTAACTGCAGTATTCTCTACCAACTGGCAACTTCCTTTTAAATCTACTGTTCAAAATTCTGAAAATTTAATTAGGCAGTTTTTTTTTGTTTGTTTTTTTTTTTTTTTCTATTTTCATTAAGGCCACAGAAGCCACAAAGTTTTTGGCTATTCTCTGGATCTGTATTCTTTTTGGTCAGATATATAATACTAGTTTAATCAAGGTGGAGCCACTACACAGCCTCAATTGATAGATACAGAGGTTTTGGGAAACGATCGGGCAACTTAAACATGTTTCAAACATAACCATTGCGGCCACATTGGTACCAGTGCTCTTCACTGTTTCCAGTCCTGCTCTTGGTCTGACATTACTTCCTCAATTCAGTGCATCTGCCCTCTGTCTCCATAGCCCATTTGGATCAAATTACTTCTCCATTTTTCACAGTTATATTCTCTTCACCACAAATAAAATTATGCATTTACAAAACCCCTATGATAAAAATATCCACCACTATGCCTTGATCCTGAAGGTAACAAAATGCCTCTACATTCCCATTCCTCTCTGGCTGTTCTACTTATGCTTTTGAAAGTGAATCTTTGCATATTTTCTGTTTTTCAAATGCCCTGAGGTGACACTCATTGTTTCAAACTCTTCTTTAGTGTCTATGGAACCTATGATTTAGTTCTATCCCATAGACAATGACTGAAGTAGAGATTTTGCAGATGAAAAGTACCATTATCAGTTTATTGGAATGGAAACAGATTAGTTTGGGTCAGCCAGACTTAATTAGGTCAAAGTTCTTAAAAGAAAGTATTACTGGAATAAAGAAACATTCTCTTGGTTACCTTGAATAAACTGAGGACATTGATTCTGCCAAGGACTTGAATGAATTTAAAAACATTCGTCTTGCTCAAAACTCTAGATAAGACCCCACAGTCCAATATATACCTAAATTTCAATCTTACCTGGGGATTCTTGTGAACCACACCTATATTGTTGACTTACTTTATTTTAATCTACTGATATTGTGGCAATTTGTTATGTAGGGATAGAATACAACTACTAATACATATACTTTTAGTTCATTGGACAAGAAATATTTTGAGACACCGAGTTATTATAGTTTGAGCTTATTGTGTGGCAGTGACTTGAACATTTTTGTTTTCCTTGAGCTTCACAAACTAAATTGTGAAAATAAAATACACTCCCTTAGTATACTTTTATTTGCTGAATAGTTTTCTATCTATTCAATTGATTCAGTGTCTATGAATAACTTCCTTCAGGAAACAATACAAGGAAAATATTTTTCTTCCTCCTTTAGTCACAAAAATTATCTCTTCTGCATGTAGCATCAACCCCTGTCATTTTTAATTTTTGGTTCTGATGAAGATAGAAACATTGTCTTTTAGTACAAAATGCAAATGTCTACTCCTTTTTTAAATGTGTCTTTTTGTTTGAATTTGTGCATGTGAATATATTTAATGAAACATTCTTGACATTCTGGGAAGTTTCACTTAAAGAATGATTTTACAAAGCCAAAACCTTTGGAAACTTTATTTTCCATTTTATGTTTGTTACCTATAAATGTCCACTTGCCATATTCTTCTCAGCAAAAGTAGAATACATATCTGTGTTTGGTCAGTGTTTATTGCTTTATTTGTAATTTTAATTTATAGTCTTAGAAACTCTATTCCCACAATCAAAAACTCTATACTTGAGTATCTAACTTTCCTAAGTTCTATAAGCCAAAACCAATAGCATACTAGTCATAAAATTTATGAGTCAGTTAATGAATGTTTTCATATTTCACAGTACTAGTTAGAATTTGGGGGCATAAGGCGCTGAATATTCTTTCTCATATCACAGAAAGCACATACATTTTTCAGAGACTTCACAAATTCAAAACATTTATAACCTCAATATTTGGTATATAATTTGTTTAAGGGGATAATCTTGAATTGATTTAAATTATGCTTAATAGTATGTCGATGGGTCAGCTATCTTATATATGGAAATTAAAAAGAAACAACTGATGAAATATTGAATAAGCAATCGATGAAATATTGATAGATGACTTTCTTCTATGTTTAGCTGTCAGAAATTCTCAAACACTTATCAATTGAAGTGATTAATAATTTCTATTTCCAAAGCCTCCCCTAACCTCATGGTATATATCTAGCATACATTTGCCTGGAAAAATATACAACCATACATTTACCTGCAAAATATTAAGTAGCTTCAAAGTTAAATTTTAATTGTAAAATAAAATTGAAATTCTGAGTCGATGCATGGGGAAATAGAAATAGTGATGGGGTTAGGGAAGGTATAGCAATGCATGTTCATTTTAATCTATAAGAATATCAAAGTGTCCAATAATCACTTTTCTAAATGCATAATATTGTGATAAGACTTTAATTACCCTATTAATTAATTAAATTTGTATCTTTTTCACGTACATAGAGTATAATTTTTAAAGGAAAGATGCTTAGGAAGATATTAAGAGGAAAAACAATTCAGTGGGCTTTTGTTGAAATATAAAAGGCATGTGAACATTTTATCGTACAACTGTAACTGAAACTGTTTTCCCTCATTATCATACTCTAGTCAGTACAATTTACTGATAAGGAGCACTTCAAGTATTTTTCAGAGGCAAGGTTTGGTGAATCTTTAAAGCAGTGCATCATATTTAACCTGCTTTTACTGTGTTAGCTCAGAGGAGTAGATTTCTCTTTTGGAAAGCTGCTGTTGAGCTAAATATCAAAATTCCAGAAACTTCTCATAGTCACTGGTCTTATTTTCTTAGGTGAGTAAAGAAGCAGCAAAACATTTGTCATCTTGTGTTTTTTATGTGTATGTGAAGTTGCAGCTTTTGCTTTGTTATTAATTGTTAAAGAGAAAGCCGCTCGGAGGTGCGGGATGAGACTTTCTTGTGTCTTTCTGTCTTTTACACAGGGAAGTGTAAAAAAAAAACACAAAACACAAAAAAACAGTATGCTTATTTAACAAAAAATTTGCTGACGTTCTTGTTCCACCTAATCATTCCAAGCTTGGTGCAGCTAACTCAAGGCGCCTCCAGATGGCGCGCTGGCGCCCGTTCTCTGCCCAGCGGCCGACCAGTTGCAGCCGCTGAGGAGAATGAGCTTGATACAGTAGCAGGGCTTCAGCCAGTGAGGCTCAGAGGGATGCTGGAGGACTCGGAGACAGCTGCAACAGGACATCACTCACTCTCCAGCATTTTCATTTGGTAGTGCAGAAGGAAGAACTTAGGCGGTCAGCAGTTGGAATGTCAATTGCTTTGTAGTATTTAAGATCAGCCTGGACCTTGGGCAGCTGCGCTGGTACGTGCAAGAGAAACTACTGAATGGAAACTGTGCTGGGTAGGAACCCGTCTGATCATTCTTTGTGTACCAAATGTTCTGTGTTTTGAATTCTGCTTATGTGCATACACTCATTTCATTTTTGCCTGGATCATGGGGACTTGGGGGTCACAATATTTTATTTTTTTACAACATACTTTGATAAAAGCTTTACAAAACACTGGTTATTAATAGAAATATGACCTGGTAATGGTCTAAAGAAACACATGGTAATGCACAAAAATACTTTTATGTTTCTTTGATAGGGAAAAATGGAAAAGTAAGCCTAAACCATTTTACCATGCAGTTTTATCAGATAAGACTTCAACAAAAGCCAAATAAGCATTTATGCTTAAGTACAGTGGACTAGATATGAAATTACTTTCACAGGTAGGTGTGGAAATTAAAGCACCTGTAAAATATGAGTGACTTTTATATCTCTGGTAAGGAAAAATCAGTGTGTAGCTGTGGAAACACCTATGATGAAAGTGCAAATTTCATGTATGTATATTTTGTATGGTCTGATATGCCATGTGAATGTGTATTGTGGATGTGTAGACAATACTGTATGTATATGACCTAGATGCAGTATTATTGCACTTAGAAACATGCATGTGTTGTGTGTGCATGAATTTTTGCACCCTCACAGTATTTCTATCTAGATAATTTACTATGGAGACCATCTACTGCCCCCCCCAAATCTGTTATATTTTAAATTTCTCATGTTTCATTGAATTGTACATTTAGTTTTCCATACCTTTAAATTCTGAGGAAGGACTGACGTTTATACTTTAGCATAAAATATTGGCTCAAGGATTAAATGGAAATAATATATACATACATACAGAGAAGTAGATACTCTGGACTTGAGGTTACTAAAGATGGAATCCAAAAGAGATTTGAAAACGTGAGAGAGCTGACTGGTAGTAAACATTAGAGATGAGTCAGTAAATTGAGAGATTCAAAGACTCAGACTTAAATTGGAAAAAAACAAGTCTGAGATTTTATTCTTAGAATTATTTCTGGAAAAACTGTTAGACTACTCTTAAACTTGTATGTATTCTCTTGCAACAGTTGTGTACATGAAAAATATGCTAAATTTTATATTGCTACTATACATATAAGTCAAACACAATTTACATGAAAAAGATGAATTGGGGGCTAACTATGTAAGATAATATGCCATGTCTGAGATACCAAGAAATGTTAGAAACAACCCCTGCCCTCAAAGAGTTGCCAGTCAAATGACCAGCTTGAGCATATCCATGTCTATGTATATCTAATAAAATAGAAATAAATGCAATTAGAAAGGGTCTTTTCAAGTTTGATAGCATTTAGATGGAGAGAGAAATTTGACATAGAGACATTACTAAGGACTTCCTATTGAAGGCAATAATCTTTAAGAGAATGGGTAGAAATAATAATATTTATGAGTGAAGATGATACTTTCCACTCTAATATTTAATTTGTATTGGACACTGTTCCCCTCTTTGGTCTCAGATTTCAGCAGTAAGTGATCAGCAGTAATGCAGCTAGGTGGGACAACATTGGAGAAGACTTTGCACATCTGGCTGAACATTTTCTATTTTAATAGTACATTTCAGTGCTATTAACAAAATATGCATTCAGTACTCTTTTAGAAATACTGAGTGCTGAATGTGACATGAGAGTCACTATGCTAAATAACTACTGTAATTTTGTAATCTATTTGTTTTTTATCTGCCATGTTTAAGGTCCAAGACACATTTTATCTCAGGATTACATCCACCAATGCTGTAAATTGCTTGAAAAAATATTTATTTCTATATGAATGACTGATAAAATGGGAGTAAGGTTAGTATTCTATAAATTCACATTTAGTTTTTCATGTTCATCAATGACTAACATCATCAACATTTACCAAGTGTTTGGAATTATTAAGCTAATTTCCCTTATGATGCAAGGATTATAAAGTAACTTTCCCGTAATAGCCACTGGTGATGTTTCATCTTACTCTATTATTTTTAACTTTTTAGTGAATAGTCATGCCTTTACATTTTTAAAAGTTTAATAACTACAACCTATGTGTTTATCCACACAGAATTTGCCTGTCATTCTTCTTGTCTGTGTAATAGAGATATAGCACATGATAAAAAAAAAATCCAGGGACATAATTGAAGATTTTAAAGAATGCTTTTGAACTCTGTTATATGTAGCTACCTCCTTACATGAACACTTCTATTATTTAGTTGCCCGCAATTTAGTTTAGATCATCCTCTTTAGAGCCTCTTTCTAATTCTGGAGGTGCAAAGCGATCATGGTAGACCCTTAAATATTTGCTTCCATAGTTTAGTGGGGGCTACTAAGTTAGTGTACTTGACATCACAGTCCCATTAAAATAGAGGAGGTTCTTTTCTTTGTATAGTGATAGCGATACCTTTCATGGACAATGACAGGCAGAGAGAAAATCATTTTTGTGATTTGAAAGTATAATACTAAATTTGAAGAACAGGCATTTTAAAGGAACTTATAAAAATAATTTCCTAAACTAAATTATAAATGAATGTACAACATCCTACCTGTAGAAAGGTCAAATAAATAATGCCATAGAATCAATAACATTAAAAAATAAATGAATGCCCGAAATTTCCCCTTTTGCCCAAGGGAGATCTTTCTTTCTTTCTTTTTTAATTATATAAATGTCTGAATTTATGGATTCTTATTATTCATCTAAAATACATAATGATGGAATATCTAAACTTGAAAATATTTGTTAATGGAATTAATATGTGTCAGTAAAACTGAAAATGTAGGATTTGCTTTGCATTGAGCTAATGTACAGATTCAGTCTTTTTCTCTCATCAGTGATAAGATGACAAATTTTCCCAACAGTCCTGTTCCCCATCCTGCTGAATCTATTGTTAATATTTTATGTTTTTAAAAAGCTCATCTGAGAGCAGAGAGTAAGATATAGTGACCCCAAACTTACCTGATTCCAAGCCTGAGGGCATGGCTTGGACTGGAAACTAATGGGTTAGGGAAAGCATGTCTTGTACAAATACAGTCGGATATTCAGTTTTGGAGAAACATACTGCAGTAAGTACTGCAGGTTTTTCCCCCCTAGTGGTTGACTAAAAGCTGTTGTGTTTCTTAAGACAATTGAAATAGCATTTTGTTCCTATACAGGAGCTAGTTTGACAAAGATTCTCTAGCTTATCATTTTAAAATCTTGTTTCCAGAGAAGATATTATATACTTTTGGTGATTTTGTTGAAATATAAATATAATTCTCTGGAAAATAAATGGTAACTTTAAAAATTTTTTTGGAATGTTATACATTCAAAAATAAACAAATACCAATTACTTACAATTGGAAAATTTCTATTACTTTTAATTTCTCTATTTTATAAATATTATGTTATACTCCTTTTTTTTAGCATGAAAAGTGTTCTTCCTGTGGTGTCCTGATGTTACTGTTTTCTGAAGTCAGTGTCAGTGAATCAGTAAAAAGTGCTGTTTAGCTTTTCTCATCATCCAGTAAATGTCTTAATGGAAGGAAAACAATCAAATAATTCCTTTGAATCTCCCTATTATACTACACATACTTCCAGTTACACACAATAGTGGGTTTGTTTTCTGACACTTGAATGAAGATTAAATTCTTCCTTACTCACACAAATTCAAACAAATAGATGTAGTAAGACTCCCTTGACTTCTAAGAGATAAAATGGATGTATCTTTACTGATGCCATGGTGGAAAAAGAAAGTTCTTTTTCAAATCAGCTCTTTGAAATAAGACATCTTTTTAAAAATACTATTTTAAATTGTGGATCTATCTGTAAAGACACAAAACTGACTTTCACTGGATAAAGTTATTTAGATCTGGAAAAGTTAGCTCCCAGCATACCTTTGTCCCTGGTATATTACGTTATTGCAATTAGAAGTTAGGATACATCAGAGGTATCCCTGCCACAAGATTTAAAACTTAAGGAATCATAGGAAAAGGGACTTGCTTTGGAGTTATTCTTAAAAGAGAAGAAGTCATGAAAACTTTTTTGAATGAGCATGATTACAAGCATATAACAACCTGCCACCAAGATGCATAACAATGAAAGTAGCAGCAAATTTCATTTTAGGAAGACAGAAGAGAAAATAACAAAATATAACAAAGAACTCTCCTACCGCTAGACCAAAAGTTAACAGAAGAGTTTCCAGGTTCCTAAGATGTATTATTTTCTGGTCTCAGGCTCATTAATGATAGAAATGGGAGAGAGTATAGTGTCAGCTACAGCAGTGGACACTCAGATCATTTGTCACCTGGCATGAAGTTAGTGTTGGCAGCTCCAGAGTTCCAACACAGGACACCAGGGAACAAATGACAATGGATTATTGTTCCTCACCAGCTTGCTGGTTAACTCTTGACACATTCTTCAGATCTCTGTTGAAGTGTTGCTCTCTCTAGGTATCTTGCCAACTTCTCTAAAATACACTTAGAATATTTCTCTCATCTCGCAGGGCTCATATTTTCATCCTTGCCATCACACTTAACCACTAGAAGAACTGCCTACCCTCCTCACTAAATTAAAGGCAAGAACGGATTTTGTCAATCATGCTTAGTTTACTGAATCTGACTCAAAAAACCTGTGCATGTTTATGAATAGTGTCTGTTGTATGATGGCTTAAAGCTTATGTATAAGCTTCAATGAGAGTAAAAGTTGTGTTTGACTCACAGTATCACATATAAGGTGCAAAGTAAACTCTCTGTCTCAGTTTCTTCAATTCCTATCTGAGTCAATTGTGTGCTTATCTTTAAAAATGACTATTGCACTATAGTGGTAGTATCTGACAGGGTATGCAAAGACTGCCTTCACTTAAAATACTTACTTTATTGTTATTCATTTAAATTAATAGTTATTCATTTATCATATTATTTACTTTAATTAAAGTTTTTAACTATTAAGTAATTCACTAAAAAGAATGACTTAAGATTACAAAGAATGTGTATTATTTGATAATTTTCTTGTAGACTTTAATCCTAAAAAAAGAATTTATTTTATCTATATTATCATTTTATTTTATATGGTAAAGAGAGACATAGTAAGGTGAAGTTACTGGCCCAAGCTCACACAGAGAACAGTAATGAAGGTGAAAGATGTAGAATGGTACCCTGAAGAGATAGAGTTGAGCTAAATGCTGGGATGGGGCTACTGCCGTTTTATTTTAGGAAGACACATTCCCATGTAAATGAGAAATTATCCCACACAGTTAAGAACAGTTTGTTCTCTGATTTCGGAGCCTTCTGTTGCAGATATTTTATTTATTGAATTCCCATGGAAGCCAAATATGGTCAGGAAAAACTTCTAATGTGTGTTTTCTGAAAGGATCTTTTTCTTTCATTGAGCATTTTTTAGTGTCAGGTATGACAAAATAAATAAATCCTTTTAAGAAATATATTCTTATGAATGTCAGGATATAAAACAAATAATAGTATTTTCATAGTTTGCAGCATTCCTTGTTCTGTTCTATTTGCGTTTTATTTATAAGTTTGATTTTATTTTGCTCATTTGTTTTCTTACCCTAAAATGCATACACAACAGTAGAAAATGTATAACATACAAATTACAAAGAAAGCAAATGTAATCCATAAATACTGAATACTTAAATACTATAAAAACTTTGCCATATTCTTTCTACCTTTTGATTTAAATGCATGTGCATATGTTCATAGCAACACATGTATTTTGGATAGGCATATTTTAATATGAGATAATGTAAAATATATTTTCATTTTCCATTTTATGTCTATGATTTCATCATGTCATAAGCATGCCATATTTTTTAATTATAAGTTTTAGAACCTACACATTATTACACTGTGTGCCTATATAATAATTTTATTTGATAATTTTTATTTTGGTTATAATTGTCATAATTTGGGATTTTTATTGTTTCCAATTTTAGATTCTTAAATTGAAGTTGAGCCTGTTTGAACAGTGCCTTACAAAATATGTACCCCCTAAATAACCTCATTTATATTACTAATTAACAGTTAATAATATTACTAAGGTGTATTTCCACTCAGCATAAAAGAGGCATTTTTTAAAGTGGGAGTTCATGTTAAGATAAGAAAAAAATAGAATTGCAGGTAGAAATAGATTCATTTCTTGAGTGACTGACTATATTTTAGGTCTACAAAAGTCAGCAATGTAGTGACCATGTTACTGTGATTAACTGGTCCTCAAAAACACTGATTGATAAGATCGGGTTGCTTCAGTGGGACTGGTAAAAAAGTCTTACCTCTGGGTCCTTGTCATTTTCATCCTGCTGTAAAGTCTACACAGCATTCTGGCAGTGCTCTGAGTACCTTCAGTCCTTGCTTCCTCGTGTATCAAATAAAAACATTAAATTGTCACCACATAAGATTTTTGTGATTTATTTGAATAATGTCATGGAAATACATATCCTAGGAATAGATCAATGTTAGCATTGAAATATAGGTATGGATAAGGAACTCTCTTCAACTGATAGAATTTGCGACTCTCCTGGGAGTTTGAGGGGCTGGAGAAAGACATGTTAGCACTAAATTCTCAAAAGTGAGCCTTGGAGATTGAGATTAAGAATGTGAGATGGAGCACTGTCTGGAACAAGTTCTATGGTGATTTTAATAACATATTAACTGGAAACTACAGATGTAGGCACCTAAAAAAGCCAGGCTGGAGGAAGAATGAAAAGTTTAAGATGAGATGGAAGAATTTGGCAGTCACCAGATACTGATAAAGGTTGACTGAGCTATCTGCAGGAAAGCATGGCTAGAACTGTCAGAGCTTAAAAATAACTCCTGATTGGAAGCCTTCATTTCTGCCATATTATTTGAAACACCAGACACATTAAAGACACTTGGAACTGAAAGTAAACAAACTGCTAAGTTGACTGAACAGAAATAGCATACAGCAAAGGTTTACTGAGGTAGGTGAGTTGTGCTTTAAAAAGTAAGTTGACAATGAAAGCAAATGCACTGAATTCTTAAAACCTGTATGTCAGAATCATAATCCTGTGTCCACCATATAAGATAGTTCATTTAACTTTTTTGAAAAAAATGCTACATATAAGAAGTAGTTCCTATTTCCCTGGATTTCTTGTTGTCTCTTTTCCTAAGTCTTATGACCAGATAGCAACTGATGGATTGGAGCTTCCAGATTATCTGAGGAGCTGCTGGAGAAGATGGCTTCTGCTTCACCCAAAAAGGATTTTTCAAGAAGCAGTTTTTGACTGAATTTCTTTTCAATGAACATTCTCATTAGGTTTAATACTTCTCAGAAACATGTTTTAACCTTAAACAAGTTCTCTTTGGAAAACATTTCCTACTAACAATTTAACTGAAATGATGCAAAAAGTCTGGGGATATTTTCTTATTTTATATTATTATAGGTATCTGATATCACTTCCTAAGAAAACAAAGAAGGAAATATTTTATATGCTAACTTTAATCTTCTCCAAAATTGTTTGTTAGATGTCTTACAATTTATTTAAAATTTTTGATAAGGACTTTAAATTCCTTGTATTACCATTAGTTAGAGCAGATAACTAATGCTGTGCCAACAAATGTTGCAGAACTATTACTGAACAATGTACTTTCTAGAGGTTTGGTATTTGCATAAGAAATTGGCATTCCAAGTTTATTCATAGAATTTACCTGGTTAAATATAACCTATAAATTCACCATCCTTATATTTTTGTACTAGCCCTTTATATATAATCTGAAAGTATTAGAGAACTAAAATTAAGTCTGAAAATTATTTTCAGGAGGAAAGGAGAATTTCTACAATTTCAATGTACTATTAAAAATGTTATGTTACAACATTCTTTGCTTATCCATTTTCATGTACAGTTAATCACATTTTTGTGAAACTCTAATGTTAACCCTCCCTTAAATCTCTACTCGTGCTGTATACATTCACATCCTCTTGCTTGATTGTTGTATGTGTTATTTCGATAACAGATTATTTTCAAAATCCTTCTCAGCAAATACTGCAGACAAGTTGTCTATACATCATGTGCTCTCTTGGTGCTTTTCTTCTGCAGAGGTTCAGGAGCAGGGTGCGGCAACTTCAGTGAAAGAGGGGCATTTCCAAGACTCCTTGCTTTTTACCTCTAGCTTTTAGAATAATTTTTTCTGGGTTTTAGTAGTATCTGATTCTTTAGCATTCATCTTGACCTGCTTACTTGCCTCTCACTTTTCTTCTTGATCAACTAAACTAAAAATGGAAAAACACAATAAAAAGATAATTAAATCCTTAAAAACCATATTACTGTATAACCTCAGGTATGCATGACTTCGTATGTAAATTTCAGAGATATCTATCATCGTTATCTTTTAGGCTGCAGTTTTCACATGCAGAGCTCTGTGTCAAACCCTATGCAAGTTTTAAATAATGAAAATGAATAAACTCGGTTTTTGAGTAGCCCAGTCTATATGTAGACTGTATTGAAATCTGCTAACAGTCCTGATGGCAGGTAATATGTGTATACAGAGTTAGAAACAAACAAGAAAATCAGAAATGTCTGAAAAAATAATCATGTTAATCATTTCACTTTCTTTCTGTAATGAATTTTATTGTAAAAGTAAAGCTGGTTTTTAATTGTAAGACAATAGAAGCCCAGCTCTTTGTTTTGAAATGAAAGCAAAGGAGCCAGAGTTTATTTCATAATGACAGATTCATAGTGAACACAAATTTTGAAAAGTTGGTGCTAAGTGGAAAATTAAATTGAGATCAAAAGTTTATCACATCTCACTAGTTTAGAAATTTATCTGATCTCTCTATGTTTAGTACATCACCTTAGTAATTTCACCAGTGTTTTGGACTACTCTGTTCTATATCTTGACTCCATTTTTATGATTATTCACATTTTATAAAGTACCTTTTAAGTTTGGTAAGGTGACTAGGTCTCATTGAGTACGATTTGCAACTCAGAATCTTCTAACCAAAGCTAAAGAGAGCTTACTCTTATGGGTAGCTCACACAAGGAAATTGGACTCACTAAAGACTGTCTTTGTCAAATTTGTATCCATTTATTGAATTGAAATTCATTCTGAGATTCTGAAGTATGCTTGCTTGTGATTGCATAAGTCAATTTCAGAGCCACTTTTTAAATTTATCATTGACATTTTAGATTGTATATTTTTTGTTTTGCAGAAATATTTTTTTTTAAATTGCTGCACTGTTCTATGTTGAATGTTTCTGGAAAGCAAAAATGGTGAGTCACTATATCTTTGTCAATAATGCAATTTTGGACAAATTATAAATGATTAAAGAGATACTGCATGAGTTTTGAGACATGGAAAACTTGATAAATAAGAAAAGATTATTTGTTGGATTTTATGATACATATAACATTGAAAAAAACACACAAAACCTAAGTTTGTATAATGATAAGGTTTGATCAAAAATTAAACTTTGCAATTTTCTCTGCTATATATTTTTTACATAAAACAATTTATTTTATTTATTTATTTTTTATATTTAAAAAAATTATTTATATATAAATTTCACATCTTTGTAATCACCCTCTCCTGTATTTTAAACTTTCATTTACTGCTAATAGGCATAAGCTTGAGAAACTGCTGTGTTTAATTTTGGCTACATCTCTATTTAAACAAATCAATTTCTGATTTGGGCTTTATTATAAAAGATTGTGGAGGAGGTAATTTCCTGAATGACAAAGTAGAGAATGATGTGTTCCAAAATTGTTGATGTGCATTAGTTTCTTAGGATCTGATACTGGATTATTATATCAAAACTAATTCATAACAAAGATAGATGTGAAATGCTGAAGATTAATAGATAATACAATTTAAGCAATAAAAGTCCAGGAAATAAGCTTTTTTTTTGGTGAAAAATGCAGTGATGACCCAGATACCATAATTGATGTCTGAGGCTCAGGTTTAGCTATCTATTCACATACTGTCCAACACATCAGAAATGTATGCATGAAAGTTCAATTTCAGATGTTAAGTGTGAAAAGAACACATCAAATCGTATTGCTAAAGCAATATTGAGACCTGAGGCATAGAAAAAGGGTATTTATCCACTTCCCTATTTTTGTTGTTGCTATTTCATTTTTATTTCTGTATTACAGACTCCATGTCTCCTCTGCTTTATCCCACATATGAACAGGTCTAGCTAGGTAAATATATCCTGAAGTGACAGACCCTGGTAAGATTAGAATTCTCAGAAAATAAGATGGTGGTTCTGGAATAGGTGAAGTCACTGAAAGATTTTGCCATCACAGGTGACTGTTTATTGTTAAGAGATCTCGGCTTTAGGGATGTTTGGCTGCAACCCCAGACTAAGTTTGTGTTTGACTGCCTGCAGCATGATCTTCTTAGGAAGAACTGAGTTTTGACATGGAGGAGACTATTTGAGCATGGCAGTGTTGAGTATGATTCTAGAAATCTGTCCAAATTCCAAAACTAGTATAAAGAGTTTGGAGCAATAGTTTGTGAACCCTCATTGATACCTTTTTTCGACTTTATTGACAAGTAATTTGAGTTTGTGAACTTTATTTCAGGACTATACATGGTGAGAATCATTACATGAGGCTTCCCGAAGCATCAAATTTAACGTTTAACCGTTTAAATGTCCATTTATCCATACTGAATACATATGTTAGCTAGCTGAATATTGAATATTTGCTTTTTTCAGAGCTATAGTTAAAGGACTATTAGAATTTTAACCTTTCCTAAAGGTGTTGTAACACAACATAAAATAAAATCTGCACAATGCTTTTCTCATGGCTCCATGGGGGAAATCTAACATTTCCTGACATTTTTGATGACTATTTTTGGAATTATTTATAAAAATAAATATTTTAGATATATAATGCAAAATTTTTAGTAGCTGGTGGTATGTTTTGGCTAATAAAGTTTATATATCTATAGTCACAATGCTAGGGATAAAGCCCTTTTTCTTTTCCTCTTCTTGCTGTATCATCATTAGAGCGCTAACAAAATTAAGGTCCCATCAGAAGGAAGATAATAGGTGTTTTTATAAAGATAGTATTAAAATGGCATATATTTAATTGGCCACTTTTATCTCTTTTATCCATTAGTGGAAATATTAATGTGATAGAATATCAGTATTTTAAAAGGCACTGGAAGTGTAACAGAGTGGCAATTAATGGGAAGAAATAGTACGGTGGGATGAGACTGTTAGGTCAGATGGTTTGGATGTCAATTCAAAATTTGAAACTTTCATTAAACAGATGGTTTAGTGCCTTCCATGTCATTTCAAAAATTTTATCTTTTCTATTAAACAAACAATGGAGGCATGCCGAATTTTTGGCGTGAGATAAAAGTCTATTGCTTCTTGTGTTTTAGAAAAATAATACTGGCAACAGTAGAAGTTTGAAAGAAAACAAAATATATCTTATAGGGAGAAAAATTGGGTCTGAATTAAGTCAGTTGTGGTAGTAATGGAAAAGGGCAGGGAGATTTTGAAAAATGAAATAGGTAATTTGGCAATAGAAAAAGAGGAGTTAAGGATGACTCAGATTTCTAGTTCAAGTGATTGGGAAGCTAATGATGCCATTAATCATAATAGGGAAGAACAACTACCTTTTACTGAAAGGTGGTTTTAACTTTTAAGGGGATAGTGGGATAGACCTTGTGGATAATGTTTCTACTTGGCTATGCTGAGTTTGTTACCTGTTGGACATATATATATAGAGAGAAGTGTTTCTTAAGCTTTCTACTATGCACAATTTTGGCTGGGCATATTTTTGTTACAGGTGAGACTGCTTTGTAGTAGAGTGCAAATAATACCTTTTCTTTTGTACCAACCAAAATTGGCTCAAACTGTTACAAGTGATCGCTTAATCAAGGATAAACACAGCCAGTTGAGATCCACTGTTTGAGAAACAACTGGTGACTGTTGCTGTTGTATTTCTAGAACTTAGTAGAACAATGAAACATGAACTCAGTATTTGCAGTCATCAGTACTAGCAAATTCCGCAATGAGAGTAGATGAGATTTTGCAGGGGAAAATTTAGCTGACTATATAGTTATCTACTTTTTGCTTTAACAATCCAGAGAGTGAAAAGTCATAGAGTCAAAAAATAGATTGAGGAAGTTCAATCTATTTTTGAATTTTTTATCCATTTTATTATCTATTGTTACATTTTGAGCCCAAATTGACCTTTCCATTGCTATCATTCTTTCACTTTTTTATGGCTTTTAAGGACACAAAATGTCTATTAGTGCAAGTCAAATCATTTTTCTTAAATTTCTTCACATACTTTAATATTACTGTTTATTCATTCTTGAATTCAGAATTCTTGTCTACTGGCTTAATGGCCTTCATATATATCTTTCTTCCCTTTGTTTGTTAATTTTGAGATTTGTAGCACCAACACTCTCTGTTAGATTGTGAATATTTAAAATTTTCTTCTTGTGGTATAGAGAAGAAAACTGAATAAACTCCACATTTAACCTGCCCAGTTGAGAAGAAAAAAAAAAAAACCTTCTGCCTTCTCATTTATGCTCATAGCATTATGATTAAAAATTCTTGAAATTGCATTAGATTTTATGTCCTTTCCCTAATCATCCCTAATCTTAAGTTTATATTTATTTTGCATGAACTTTTAGTTAAATCATAATCTATATCACATGAAATATTTATTTATTTAATTTGTTTCCAATTCTAGTGTGGGAATTATAGTTATGCTTTTAAAAGTGTACTGTTCATTCATTTGGAACCAAGATTTCAATCTGCTTGATTTTTTTTATTATGATTTCATCATCCTGTATGTTTATTATTTCTCCCAGTTTCAAATCATCTGTACAATGCATTAACTTACTCCACAGACACATTTATGTGTCTGAGTCAGTACTACAAATGTAAGCGGGTTAAATCCAGAGTAATGGGATTACAATCATTCTATGGATTTTTTTTCCCTAGTGGTTTTTCCAGATATTTTTTACTTAAAGGTATTTTCTTTCCTTGGAGTACTATAGAAAAAAGACTTGTGGATAATTCTTATGCTCAACTTTTTCCAGATAAATCTTTCAATTATAACCTAACTTTAAGAAATGGCAAGGTTGAGTATGCTTCACTTACAGAAAAAGTAAAATATTGTCATAAAATGTTATTTTTAAGTGGTAAAATGGTGTTAAGTGATATAAACTTGAAAATAAATTATAGCATCACTATATTCAGATAGACATAATTATAAAGAGAGGCTTTACTCTGTACACATAGAGAACACCAGAATTTAAAGATAACTGCTTCTAAAATGGTAATTATGTTCAGGGTTTATTTCTTATTATTATTTTGCATCCCAAATATTATATAATAAATTCACTAACCTTATATGCATACTATAAGAATTTAAATATAATTCTATTTTACATAATTCTTGATTAGCAACATTGGAAACACAATCTGGGGGAAAACAATGTTTGCAGCCTTCATGGCCAGGCTTTAAGGAAAAGACCTGACCTTTAGTGATAGAAAAATCTTCCTAAGAAAGTCACAGGATTTCAATATTCCCTAAGAACAAGGGGCGCTAGATGCATAGATTTGTCAGAACAAACACTCTGGCCCTGCTGACAAAATCTCTTCAGAAGTGACAGATGAGGCTGAATAGGCCCCAAGAAGCTGTCAGAGGGAGATATACCTGCCTGTCTTTTATAACAGGGTTGTTATAAAGGTCAGATGAAATGATACATGCAAAAATTTGTATTAAGATATTAAAAGGTGCTATTCCAGGGCAAGTTCTTGGTGAAGAGGAGTTGGGTTCTAATTACTTTTATCTGCATGAACACTGTTCTTCATTAATATCTTAGTGATGTTTAATCATTCTTCAGAATAAGTTACTGGAGGGCAAGGATCATATCTTATTAATCTTTGCATTTCCAAAAACTTACTTATGAGAATGAGTAAATGTCTCCTGCATGGGTATAAATGGAACCATTACGCTGACAGCATTTGCAAAAATGGTAGCTTTGTTTTTATTTAAAAAAAAAGAGAAACAGGATAACATTATTACTGTATATTATCAAGTACTGACACTTAACCCTCTAGGTGAAATATGTATCATTATTATTTAAGCCGGCACCCTTATATGGGCAGTATTACAAAATTTAGACACTGATGTCATTAGCTGTGTCTGAAAAACACAGAGGTAAAGAGGCCTAAATAGGAAGGTGCTTTTACTTTATTGCAAATTCCAGTTGTGGACCCTGAAGAGAGAATGTATCACCTGGAGGGTGTGTAGAGGGCAATTGGAGCCCTTGGCTTTTAGGAGGAAGAAAAAAAAAAGAAAAAAAGGGAAGCCCCCTGGAAGAGTGAGCTGGTGGTTGCAAGGAGTCATGGTGGCCAGTGTAAGAGTGGCCGATGTGGAGAGTGTGACACCACAGCAAGGTGACCTGGAAAGCTGGTACCTAGAGATGGTCAGGGATTTGGAAAGCTGTTTGGGATCAGCATTTTGTTAAAAGTGTGAAGCACCTTGGAGAAATGGAGCAGCTCAGAACACTGGAGAGAGAAGTGAAGACGCCAGAAAAAGACTGTATTTTGCAGAGTGCCTGTCTCAGGTTTGGAGGGGTAAAGGGCACCATCATGGACTTGTGTCTTTGGGATCTTTGGGACTGAAATGGTGACTGGATAAAAAATTGGCCACTTGTGGCTTTAAGGACATTTTATTTTCCATGTTAATATTCCCTTGCAAATAGATCCTGTTGTTAAACTTCATTTTGAGTGGCAACTGCTATGCGTGGGTGGTACAAACCTGAGGGAGCTTGGATGACAGAAGATGCATTTTGAATGTGACTTGTTGGTTGGTGGTTTCTGCCCCCTTTGACCCAATATCATTATTGCTGATCAATAAATAGTATTTGACAATCTATCCTTTCTGCTTCCTAATTTTTCAGTGTTCAGTGAGATTTTATTTTTGGTCCCATTCTCTAGTCATATAGTTTTAATTGTATGCAATACATGTGATATAAAATATTTTCTGTGTTGATGACTCTTAAATCATTCTTGAATAATTCTAGTCCTGCATTTCTTCCTTTAACTTACCATCCTTTGGAAATTAAACGTATATAAAAACTAACCATCCATCGTCCAAAAATCATTTGGTTCTCTTTTCTGTTAAGTACACTGATAGCTCCTAGTCACCTGTAATGGCACATTTTCTATCTACATCCATTTACTTAATCACTATGATAGCAAATCTTTTTATTAAATCTTAATGTTCCCATTCAATCAAAGCAGGACATATACAAAAATTAACAAACCTACACTGACGTATCATAATCACATAAAGTTCATAGTTTATTTCAGGAGTCACTGTTGGTGATATATATATATATATGTATATATATATATATCTCACTTGGTGATATATACATATATACATATATATAAACACACACTATGTATTTTTATATGTATTAAGGCAAATGTATATGGACATGTATTCATCATAATACTATCATTCAGAGTAGCTTCACTGTCTTTAAAATGCCCTGTTCCTCCCTTAACCTGTCTGTGAAATAGGGATGGAATGAATTAGGGATGGAATGAATAGGCAGAGTCCAAAGTATTTTAAAGTCAGCAAAGCAACTACAGATCTTCTTACTATCTCCATAGATCTGCCTTTTCCAGAATGTTGTATAAGTAGACTCATACAGCATGTAGACATTCTAATTTTTAATTTTTTTTTTCTTTTTCCTCTCTACCATCCCTTGTGGTCCCTTGTCCCTTTTGGCCACTCCCTTAATCTCAGAGGCCTCCAAGTATTTATTGTTACCACCAGTTTCTAAAGCTGTTTTATGTAACTTAATTGCCTGCTATGTAATGCCAGTATTTTTGTAACATTCAGACTTTGCTGCACAAAATTCTCTGAAATTCCCTACATTTTGTTGAAAATGATTGCATTTTATCCTTTCTTATAGCTATATAATACTCCACAGTGCGTATGTGCCACATTTTCTTTGTCCAGTCAACCACTCATGGCCATTTAGGCTGCTTCCATGTTCTAGCTTTTGCAAATGGTAGTTAAAATAGCATGAGTATTTTAAAGTAACTTCTTTCACTTAATAATATGCACTTATATTTCTGTTGTAGTATAGCTATCCTCTTTTTGGAACTAAATAATACTCCATTCTCTGAATGTTCTGGAGGTTAGCTTTTCACTTTTGAAGGACTTCTTCATTGATTCCAAATTGCCACAGTTATGAATAAAACTGCTGTAATCACCTGTGTGTATATTTCTGAGTGGATATACAATTTCAGTCATTTCAGGTAAATGGCAAGGAGCACAGTTAATGAATTATATGGAAATAACACGGTTAGTTTTGTGACTATTGCCAAAATGTGTCTCTACAATTGTGTTTTTACACCAGCAATTAAGGAGAATTCATTGCTCCACATCCTCTGTCCCATTTGATAGAGTCAATATTCTAGTTACAGTAGTTCTAATGGCTATGTGTTGGGAGCTCTTTGTTTAATTCGCATTTCTTGCCTACCCTTTTGATTTTCAAGGTTAATATAATGGGGCATGTCTTTTCATATGCTTATTTGTTATCTATATTTTTTCTTTGATAAGGTGTCTTTCTTTGAATGGTGTCTTTCTGCTTTGAGTCTTTTATATTCTGTATAATTTAAGAGTTCTTATAAAATTCTTATGACAGTTTTGTCAAATGCATCTTTTCTTTTTTATGATTTGTTTATTTTGCATAATTTTCTTTTTTGCTTACTTGTACATGTACATATTTTATACTGCTGTCCACCTTGAGGATCTCCCACCACCTTGTCACCCATGAGCCAACATCTTAATCTCTTGTGCCCATCCCTTCCCTGATGTTACCCTCCTCCCTCTCTCTTGCTCTAAGCTTCATCTGCTGACAGCTTAATTTTTTTCTCATTGTATTTGTTTTCTCTATACCCCAATATAGGTGAGATCATGCAGTATTTATCTTATTTTTCTGGCTTATTTCCACTTACATGATTCCTTTAGGCCCATCCATCTTATTACAAATGTAGCAAATTTGTTTATTTTATTTTATTTTTTGATTGCTGGATAATATTCTTTGAATATATATACCACTGCATTCTGATCCATTTGTCTGTTTTGGGACACTTGGGTTTAGTCCATATCCTATGGCTATTGTAAATAGTGCTACAATAAACATCCTGGTACAGGTGTACTTTTGGATTAGTGATTTTGTATCCTTTGGGTAGATTCCCAGAAGTGGGTTCACTGGATTGAATAGTAGTTCCATTTTCATTAATTTGAGGGTCCCCACACTGCTTTCCATAGTGGCTGAACCAGTATGCATTCCCACCAGCAGTGTAAAAGTATTCCTTTCAACATCCACAGCAGCACTTGTTGCCTTTGTTTGTTTGTTTGTTTTATTTTGATATGGGCCATTCTTACTGGTGTGAGATGTTATTTCATTGTGGTGTGGCTTTGATTTGCATATCCCTGATTATTAATGATGTTGAACATTTTTTCATATACCTACTGGCCACTTCTATTTCTTCCTTGGAGAAGTGTCTTTTTAGTTCTTCTTCCCATCTTTTTTTTTTCTCCATTCTGTATTTTATTTTATATTTTATAAAACTTTTTAAAATTAATTTTATTTTATTTTTGGATTTTTTACAATACAATACAATGCTGATCTTTATGTGAATACCCCACTACATCACACCCACTCTGGTCACTTTGCCTCCTTTCTTTTTGTTGTTTGTCCTTGTTTAGCCCTTTAGTCTTTTTTTTTTTTTTTTTTTTTTTTTTTTTTTTTTTTTTTTTTTTTTTTTTTTTTTTTTTTTTTTTTTTTTTTTTTTTTTTTTTTTTTTTTTTTTTTTTTTTTTTCTTTTCTGGATCTATTTCCTCATCCTTGGTGAGGGTGTGATTTCTTGGGACTTGGTAGAGTCCCATGTTATGTTTCGGGTCTTTGGCTTTGGGACCAGGATTCTCAGCCATGTGTTTTGGTAGAGCAGCTCTTCGATGGGAAGAGCCATCAGCTGATGGTAGGTCTCCTAGTCTCCTCCTTTGGAGCTTTGCTATGGGGCCACTTCCATTCAACAGACCTCTTCCCTCTGAACAAAGAAGGTGTGCACTGCCCTTATTGACAGTCTCTGTGCCAGGTTTCACAGATCCTCAGTGACATTGTAGGCATTGTCTTTTGTTTGCTCTCACAGTTCAGCACTCGGTGGTTCTCACCTTGTTCTTTTTGAGTCCTGCCTGGGTGGTGTAAGTTTAAGGGTCTTTCTTCCTATACCTCACCTATTTGGTTTCTGTGATTGAAAAATCATCTTGAAATGCTTATACCTGATTAGGGCTCTCTGGAGTGGAGGCAAACCCAGAGGAGTCTGTGGCAAACCTGACGACCCCACCACACACTGTACCCTGTTTCTTTATAGGGCTAGGATGTGTGGTGGGGCCTGCATGCTGGCAGAGCCCAGAAACTCCCCTGTTGACTGCAGTTCCATCCCACCCAACCTCAAGAGGCGAGTGGAGCCAGTGCATACAGGATGTGGTGACCACTCCATCATCACATAGTCATGGAGGGCGGGGCGCGGGCCCTTCTCCCATCTTTTAACTGGACTTTTTGCTTTGTTTTCGTTGCATTCCGTGAATTCATTGTGTTTTTTTGTTATCAGCACCTTATCAATTGTTTAAAGAGCAAACTATTTCCCCCTTTGAAGCTTTTTTAATTTGATGTAATCCCAACTGTCTGTTTTCCCTGTAGATATGACTGTAGATATGTCCTGAAATAAGTTTCTGAAATGCAGTTCTTGAAGTGTTTTGCTGATATTTTCTTCTATATATTTAATGGTTTCAGGTCTTACATCCAAATCTTCTATCCATTTTGAGTTGGTTTTCATACACGGTATGAAGGAGTAGTCTAGATGCATTCTTTGGCATGTAACAATCCAGTTTTCCCAGCATCATTTGTTGAAGAGAATATCCTTGTTCCATTGTATGCTTTTTTGCCCCTTTATAATAGATTAGATGATCATATAAGTGGCTTTATTTCTGGCCATTGAATTCTGTTCCATGTGTGTCTGTTTTTAGTCCAATACCATGCAGTATTTATTATTGTGACTATGTATTATAATTTAAAGTTTGGGAGTGCAAAACTCCATTCTCTCTCATTTTGGTCAGGAAAGCTTTGACTATTTGAGGTTTATTATTCTTCCATATGAATTTCACAGTGTTTGTTCTATATCTTTAAAGAGTGGCATTGAGATTTTTATTGGAATTATGTTGACTCTGCAGACTGCTTTTTGTGGGATGGCCATTTTGATAATGTTGATTCTTCCATTCCTTGAGCAGGGGATGTCTTTCTGTTTCTTTGTGTCTTCTTCTATTTCTTTTAACAATGTTTAATAGTTATCTTTGTGTAGGTCTTTCACATCTTTTGTTAAATTTATTCCCAGGTATTTGATTTTCATTGGTACCATTTTACATTTGTACAATTTCATTGGTACAATTGCTTTTCTTAAATGATTCTTTTTCAGACTGATTTTTTGCATATAAGAAGGTGACTGATTTTGATTTTGTGTGTTGATTTTGTAACCAGCCACCTTAATAAACTGTTTTATTTTCTTTAGTTTTTTTTTTTTTTGTAGAATTCTTAGGATTCTCTATATATTATCATATCATCTGCAAACAGTGATAGCTTTACCTCTTCTTTCCCTACTTGGATTCTTTGTATGTTCTTTTCCTGCCTAATTGTTCTAGCTAGGATTTCTAGAACTATATTGAAAAGCAGTGGTGAGAGTGGATAGCCTTGTCTTATTCCTGATCTCAAAGGGAAGGCTTTCAGTTGTTCACCATTTAGGATGATATTGACTGTGGGTTTGTCATATATTGTTCTTATTATGTTAAAGTATAATTCTTCTATCCCCAGATTTTCAAGGTTCTTCAAAATAAATGAATGTCAAACTCTGTCAAATGCTTTCTCAGCATCTATAGATATGGTATTTTTTTTTTTTTTTGGATGGTGGGATTGATTTTTGAGTGCTGAACCATTCTTGTTTTCCAGGGGTAAATTCCACTTGGTCATGTTGTATTATCTTTTCAATAAATTGCTGGATTCTGTTGATGGGTAGCAGAAAGTTTGAACTGGGTCTCACATTAAGCACTGCAAAAGTAAAGAGAGTGTCTCCCTCATCCAAGGGCACAGACAGCTCCCTTTTCCTGGGACAACACCCCTCTGGGAAAGGAAAACAAATGGATAGGCAGCTCCCGCCTGGTAGATAACCCAGTACCTATGCTCATAAATTTCATGTATGTCTCTAATATGTCTGCCATATTCTACCTCTGCTTGGTTTTGGAATAAGAATGAGGATGTGTAATTTAAGCTTTGCAAAATAACATAAAAGAACCTGCAAATGAGCAGTTGGGAGGCCCTGAATTTTCCTCGGCATGTTCAGTTGAGGTGTGGCCCAGTGAGCTGTGGCCCAGAGGCTCTGGGAGGCAGATTTAACCCATGGCCATCGCCAAGGCTGTGGGTGACGTCCTGCCAACCCCTGAGAGTTTTTGCAACTGTGCTCACTAGGGAGATTGGCCTATAGTTTTCTTTCTTTATATTATCTTTGGTTTTGGTGTTAGTGTGATGTTGGCTTTGCAGAATGGTAGTATGCTTTCTTTTTCAATTTTTGGAAGGAATTTCTGTAGGATAGGCACTTAGTCCTCTCTGAACATCTGGTAGAACTCATTTGTGAATTGATCTGGTCCAGGGTTTTTGTTTTTGGCAGGGGGCTTTATTATTGTTTCAGTTTTGCTGCTTGAGATTGGATTATTTAGGCTTTCTCTGTCTTCTTTATCCACTTTTGGATGGATGTATGCTTCTAAAAATTTGTCCATCTGTTTGAGTGTAGATTTTCATAGTAAGCTCTAATTATCTCTGTATTTTTGCTTTACCTATTGTAATTTCTTTTTTTTTTTCATTTATGATTCTACTTATTTGCATTTAGTACCTTCTCTTCTTTATGAGCCTGAGAGGTTTGTCTATCTTGTTTATCTTTTCAGAGAACTAGCTTACTGTTTTGTAAATCTTTTCGAATGCCTTCTTTGTTTCAATTTCATTTATTTTTGAATGAATTTTGATTATCTCTTTACTTCTTCTTGATTTTGGATTTTTCAGTTGTTCTTTCTCCAGTTCTTTCAGATGTGAGATTAAGTTGTTTCTTTGAGTACTTTCTTATTTCTTGATGTGGAACTGTATTGCTATATATTACCCTTTTATTACTGCCTTTGCAGCACCCCATATATTCATTATCATTCATCTCAAAATATTTTTTTAGTTCTTCTTTGATTTCCTCACTAATGTACCCTTTTTCCAACAGTGCTGGCTTCAGTTTTCAGGAAATGGGAGGTTGCTTTTCTTCTTTTCATGATTGATATCTAGTTTAATGACTTATGGTCTGAGAAAATTGCTGGTGTGATTTCAATCCTTGTGAATCTACTGATGCTAGAACTATGGCCCAGTACATGATCAGTCTTTGAGAATGATCCATGTGCCCTTGAAAATATGTGTATTCCTTTCTTACAAGGTGCAGTGTGGATATCTACTAGGTTCATTTGATCTAGGCATTTGTTTAAGGTTATTGTGTCCTTTTTTAAATTTTTGTCTTGTTTAATGTGTTCTTTGGTGAGAGTGGGGAGTTGAAGTCTCCTACTACACATGTATTTTCTTCAATTTTTTTTTCAGAGATGCTGGTTATTGTCTGGTATATTTTGATACCCCTTCAGTTGGTGCCTTTATACTAATAAGTGTCATGTCTTCTCTGGTGTATTGCCATTTGATCATTATATAGTCACCATCTTTGGCTCTCATTACCATTTTTACTCTGAAATTTACTTTATCTGATAGGAGTATAGCTGTATTCGCCTTCTTTTGAGGTCTGTTTGCTTGTGGGATTGTTTTCCAACCTTTTGCTTTCAATATGTATTTATTTTAGCAGTTAGATGTGTTTCCTGGAGATAGCAGAAAGTTGAATTCTGTTTTTTAATTCATTTGCTACTCTGTTTCATTTTGGGGGGTTAAGTTTAGTCCATTATCAATTAAGGTGATTATTACTAAGTAGAGGTCTATGCTTGTCAATTTTTTTTTTTTTTTTTTGTGGTTCAGTTTGTTTTCCTATTCTAGTATCCCTGTTCAATCTTCTGTTGGTTTACATTTTAAGGCTTCTTGTACTATTTCTTGAAGATGGGGTTTGGTTATGGTGAATTTTTGAAGTTTCGTTTGTGTGAAAAGAACCATAATTTCCTCTCATATATAAAGGTGGGCGTTACAGGATGAACTATCCTTGATTGACATTTTTTCATCTTGGAGTGTTTTGTGTACAACACTCCATTGTTCTCTTGCCCTGAGTTTCTCTTCTGAAAAGTCTGAGGTGAGCCTAACAAATTTTCCTTTATGATCTCTTTTTTGCCTCTTACTTGCTTCATTATTTTTTGTTATCTTGAAGTTTTTGCATTTTTAACTATGATGTATTTTGCTGTAGTTGTTCATTCATTATAGTATTTTGGTGTTTTTTCTAGCTTCTTTTATGTCTTTTCATTTCTTTCTTCAGGTTTGGAAAATTCTCTTCAATTATTTCTTCTTTTGGAATGCCTATTACTCTGATGTTGTTCTTTTTTTCTTTTTTAAGCTGTCAGTTCTCAAACTGTATGTCTTCATTTTGCTTTTCCTTTGCCAAGTGCATCTTTTCAAAATATTTTCTTTTTGTCTTATCATCATCATGGTGTTATCTTTTATAGAGCAGAAAATTTAATTTTAATGAAGCTTACCAATGATATCTTTTTCATGGATTATGCCTTTGGTGTTATAGCTATCATATCATTTTAATAACTAGATTTATCTTATCCATTTTCTAGGGTTCTTATAGTTTTGGAGTTCACATTTATGTCTATGAGTTAATTTTTCTTAAATACAATCAAGTCTAAATGATTCTTTCCTCTTCTTCCTCTTCCACTAATCCCTGCTTCCAACTCTTTTTCATCCTCTGTTGTCTCAGTACTCTTCTTTGAAAAGACTGTCTTTTCCCCCTTTTATTACCTTTTTTCCCATTGTCAAAGAAAAATTGATTTTATTATAATTTTAAATTATACATGATTTGATCACTGGGCTGTTATATTCCTATACCTTCCACAAATAACACATTATGTTGATAAGTATAGATTTGTGGTAAGCTTTTATTCATGTGAGTTAGTCCTTCAACATTGTTGCTTTGTTCCATATTTTGATTGTTAGTCTGAGTTCTTTACTTGTCTATGTGGATGTTAGAATCTGCTTAATATCCACAAGTAACTTCCTGGGATTTTCGCTGAATTTATATGCCAATTTGATATATACCATCAGGAAAAGTATTCTTGTTCATAAATGTGGAATATATATTTATTTATTCTCTTATAATTCTTCATGATTTTGGAGCTTTTCTCATTTAGAAATTGTAAATATAGTGTTATATTCTTTAAGCATTTTGTATGAGAGTGTGTGCTCATGTAAATTGTACTGTGCTCTTAATTTAGATTCTTGTTAATTGTTAGTAGTTAATCAGTTAATATTTGCATATTTACCTTGTATTTTGTAGCTATTATATAATCACATATTAAGTCTAAGAAGTTATTTATTTTTTTAATATTTAGATTAAACTGGTTTACATTGTTGTTTTTATTTTAGAAGTATACAGACTACAAAGCAATAGATTATAGGGACTTTTTATAATTTCTCTCTTAAATATTTCATAGAATTCTCTGGTAAAGTCAAAGTACAACAGTGCTGATACCATAACACTCCCATGACCAAATCACCTATAATCTATCACTAAATTCCATTGCTCTCTTGCTCACTTTGTGCTTGCTCCTATCCCTCCTGTGCCCCACTCTGAATGTCTCAGTTCTACAGTGTGCTACTTGGATTTCCCATAAACAATCATGTCATCTGTAACAAAACCAGTTTAGTTTCTTTTTTGCCAATATGAATGCATTTTATTTCCTATTCTTTATTCCATTTGCTAGAACTTCTAGTACAATATTAAATTAAGTTGTGTGGCTATGTACCTTATATAGTGGGAATACTTCACAAGTTTTCTTACTGTTGATATTATCTAGAGAACTTTTATATGTATATATATTTTATATATATGTATATATATATATACACATATATATTTATTTTAGAGACTAGGTCTTGCTATGTTGCCTGGGGTAGTCCTGAACCTGCAGACTCAAGTGATCCCTAGCCTCAACCTCCCAGGTATCTGGCATTACAGGGGCATGCCATCACACCCAGCTATTTTTTTGAGATTAGGTTTTGTTATGTTGCCTGGGGTAGTCTTGAACCCGTGGACTGCTGTGATCCCTGGCCTCAGCCTCCCAGCACTGGGATTATAGGCATACACCACCGCTCCTGGTTCTTTTGTATGTATTTTTTATTATGGCAAGAAATTTCTATTCCTTGTATCATTAGATATTTTTTAATGAGAAGTAGGTTTGGATTTTGTAGTTTTATCATCATGTAATTTTTCTTTTTAGCCTGTAATAATTTGTATTGATTGATTAAAAATATTTGACCAGTACCATGCAACCATGCCAGACCAGGCAAGTTTATTGGTGATTCAGGAAAATGAGATTCTTGGAGTCTTAGAATATCCAGATTCTCTTATTCAGGGACAGGGAACACCATACACATTGGCAGGCAGGAAGAAGGAAGAGCCTGTAACTCTGAGAAAGACAACTTTCCCCTTCCGAACCCCTTTACACTGTGTAGTGCAACAACAGACAACAAATACACTGCTGCCAATTCAAAGCCCATGTGTTGTTTGCTGACATGTCAGCTATGAGCTCTCCTTTATGTAGAATTTTTCAAAAGCCTGATTTTAATCCATTTTACTTAGAACTAGCATTTTTATATTTGGAGTAAAATACACTTACCTGTGATGTATCTTTTCTGTGGTAGTTTGTCAACTATTTTTGCATTAATATTCATGGGATACATATAGTCTCTAATTTTCTTTTCTTGAAACTTATTTTGGGTTTTGATATTAAGATATTGCTGGTCACATAGAAGGAAATATAAGTATCTTCAGCTATCTTCTGAAATAGATTGGAGAGAATTTTTATAATTTCTTCCTTAAGCATTTCATAGGATTCACTTATAAACTCAAAGATTTTTGTTTAGCGAGAAATTTAATCCTTTGTTAAATTGCTTTACTAGATAAAGGATTACTCAGCTCATATTTCTCCTTGTTTTTAGTTTGAAGGCTTGTGTCTTTCTAGGAATTGGCATATTTCATTAGGTTATTAAATTTGTAGGCAGAGGGTCATTCATAGGTTTCTTTTATTGTCTTTCAACTCACATGCTATCTATTAAAATAGGCCTTCCTTCATTTCTAATACAAGTAGCTTGTATGTCCTTGATTTAAATTGTGTGAGGGCTTATCGAGTTTATTGATTTTTTCAAAAACTGCACTTTAAGTTTCGTTGAATTTTTCTATTAGCTTCTTATTTTCAATTTCACCAATATCTGCCCTAATTGCTCTTTTTAATTCTGGTTCCTTTGGATTTATCTTAAACTGTATTCAGTTTCATAAGTTCTTTAGGTAGTCTAAATATTTTTTTCTTTTCTTACATATGCATTCAATCTTATAGATGTTCCTCTAAATACTGTTTTCTCTGTATCCTACAAATTTTGTTGTTTTCACTTTTATTTGTCCAAAATAATATTTTTCTTTGATAGTTCTTTGATCCATTTGTTTTTTAGAAATACCTTAATCTTCTAGTATTTCATATTTTCCATTTATTTTTCTGTTATTGATTTCCAGTATAATTCCATCTTGGTCTGAAAGCTGACATTGCATGTTTTTGATACTTTTTAATTTATTAATGCTTTTTTCCTTTTAAAATAGTTGGCTCTGCATATATGTGAACAATACCTGGAATTTCATAATATACATGATTACATTTCAAGCCATAGATTCTAATTTCATAATAAAGGCATAACTCCCACATGGTTACAATGAATGACCGTCATGTTTCCATTTAACACCTAAGTCTATTCTTAAGAAAGATGATTCAGAAATGCAACAACAACAACAGGAAATTCTGTAGTAAAATCTCATACATCATTCTGCTTGGTATTAAAAAATAACTGAGGAATGCTGAGTGGCCATGAAATATAGGTTTTAGAGAATATCTTTATATATTTAATCCCATGTATTTCTATTCCTTTTATGCTTATCTTTTGAATGATTTCATTTGCAAATTCACCACTTATTTAAATGATCACATAGAGTTGTTAGTTACCCTATTTTAACTGGGCATTCCAGATTTAAAATGTATTGAGTGGATTCTCTAAGTCATAGCCTTAACATCACCTGGAAACTGGTTTGAAACGCAAAATATGATATTCCAGTTCCAAAGGTACCCTATTTGAACTTCTTTGGGAGTGTACAGCAGTGTCTTTTAATAGATTTTCTGGTAATTTTGACATACACACATTTATTTAATTTTTTATTGCTTAAAAACACTAGATATGACTTGGAAGTACACATTCACACCATATCAGTTATGTTACCATTCCATGCCCACCATCAAATTATCAAGAACCTTTATTATCAAGAATCTGTTTGCATCAACAGATGTATACAGTAGATATTCAAGCAAAAGAAATTAAACCAAGAGAAACTTGTTTTAAAGAAAAAAATTTCCTTCTAATTTTCTGTTATTTGATTTTTTTTTATTTTTTTCAGTTTCTATCTTTGTAATGGTTCTTTTGTTACTCATTGCTAAAACACTGTGAATTGGAAATTTAACAAGCAGCATTCCTCTAGTTGTTTCCTTGAATGTGTATTTCTTCAATAGTGAAGAAATCAAATCTCTGGTTTTCACCAATTATATATGACTGTTGAAAAGTGACTTCATCTTTCTGAGCCTTAGTTGTGTTGTCTGTAAAGTGAAGATAAAATCACTTTGTAGGTTTGTTGTTAGGATTAAGTTATATAATTTATGTATATTAGTGGGGTGTTTGAGATATGCTAACTTGTCTATCTGTTCATTTTTGTCTCTTGATATATGATAATTTCCATAAAAAATTATGGAAGTAATTTTAGTCTAATAGGTAAGCATAAATGTTAGTCATTGTTACTTTTATAGTCATAAAACAACATAACACTGACATGTAGGGACAATATATTTTAATGTAATTGAAACTTATCTTTTTTAGTATTTCTTTTCTAATGGCTTGAATTGTCTTAAAGTTGGTATATGCAGATATTGTTTGTTTTGCTAGAGATTTGTACCTATGCACCTTGGTAAATAATGAATTCCAGCTTTATGATATCCTTTATAGATGCTTCCCTTCACTGAAGACACCTTTGTCTCTCTGTCAGAGATTGGTATGTTTGTATCCTCATTTTTAAGCTATTACCTCCATTTTCCTTCGCTTGACTCATCCTCTAGTTTCTTTTATTATCATACGCCTCAGTAATTACAGCATCCTTAGTTCAGCTAAAATGGGCAAGTATGTCATTATGTTTAAAGTGCAGAGCGCTACAGAGAGCTTGAAGATCATAGGTTGTTTTGCTCTGCTTGGTAAAAATTCTTCTGATTGCACTATGTTTCTATGGAACAAAATAAATGACAGGAAAGGAGGAATTAAATTCCACCTTTAGTTTTAAGTTAATATTCGTGGTTGTCAAGAATTATAGCTTGTTGATTTGCTTTTATAGCTTGTTGTTGGCAAAGAATTTAAAGAGTGATTACAAAAAAGTATACTTAGTTGATGTAAATAGGAGAAAACCAATATTAACTATCAATTAAAAAAATAAAAGATATGAAATTTATCCATTTTAACCTCTTTTTTAAAAAGTGTTTGTATTCAGACAGAAAATCTGCCCAATGCCTTTCAATTTTGAAATCTGACTTACTTTGAAATCTGAAATCTGACTTACTTTGAAATTTGACATATTCTGCTACATCTTTATAACTCACTGCATTTGTTAATAATAGTAAGATTGTTCTATGCTTTTCACTTCAAAGTTCTATTTTTTCTGTTTATTTTTGTTCAATTTGTTAACTCAAAACATAAATATCAGTTCAAGAATGTCTTGTCCATTTTATTTTGTGATACTGCTTTGAAATTCAGTTCTTCCTAGGAACTGAACAGCAGTATAACTACTACATTTTTAAGATTTTTGTTAAAATTTGATTTATCTTTTAACTAATTAATTTTTCTTGCATGGCTATTAGTTTTTGACACTATCTGATTTCTCCCCACAGGTGTAATGTTCATTGTTCTCCTGCTAACATAGCTCCTGTGGTCCATCTTCCACATCCATATGCTCTTCTTTCCCCAATTTTTCCCCTCTCCCTTCCCTTCCCCTGCTATTTACAACAACTAATGTGAGCAAAAAAACTTCCAAATTTCCCAGAACAGATGAATAGACCAAGGATATGTGGTATATATACACAATGGAAATTGCTCAGTGATGAAAAAAAAGATTCACCCATGCCATTTATGGGAACAAAATGGAGCCAGATGGGATTATGCTAAACTAAATAAGTCAGAAGAAAAAACTAAATATAGGATGAGAGAATAGAGGAAACCAAAAGAAAGTCTAAGAAAAAGACAAAACTTGCAAACTTACTAAAGATTTCATCTTTATGAGATTATGCAAAAGAGCATAATTGCTGCTTTTTAGTCTATGTTCTAAGTTTCAACTCTCATATATTTATAAGAAAATAAAAAGGACTTATAAAATGTATTATTTATTTACTTGTTTTACTGGAACACCATTGTTCTACAACCTTGCTCGTGTTTGGCAGTGTAGGATTCCCCCCCTCAAGGATTGTCAGCATGGCCCTTCTACCACACAAGAAACCTCTCTTCCATGTTATTACAGTTACACATTCTCATTTCTATCTCATTTCTCAATAGACCTTCTTTCTCATAAAGAGGCAGTGGCTTATTTGGGTAGAAATTATCTTTATATATATCACTTGCCCTTTACATTGAATTATAGCAGTGTGACAAAGGATCACAAAAAACATTTGAATGAACTGATTTTCAAATGAGGAAATCCAAACCTAGAGAATCTAAGTGACCTAGTCAAGGACCTTTAACAAGCTAGTAGCTGAGGTGATACAGAATTTCCATGCTCTGATTCCAGTGCAGCCACATGATTCACTACTAATTTTCTATTTCAAGATGTAAAAAGTGAATCTCTTTCCTCTAACTTAAAGATTTTTTACTAATTTTCATAATATGATTTTATTGTACCAATAATGTACCAAGTGCTTACTGATGGTTAAATATCTTGCATGGCTGACCTCATTTAATCCTCACAGAAATCCTACAAGGTTAGTAATATTCTTATCCCCATTTCACAGATTCGGAAAGTAAATAACAAAGAGCTTGCTTATTTTTAGATAGCCATAAATTCACAGATACCTTATAAAAAATAGCAGACATCTAGTCCTCTTAGACAAGAATTGTTTGTGGGTGTCCCAGGCACTGAATGCTTCTAAATTGTGGAAGTGCTGTGAGAAAGAGCTCTGCTTGTGGGAAGGATCAGGAATGGAGACACAGTATTGGTCTGATTGGATCTCAGTGGGTCTCTCAGTCATGATGAGGATCAGTTGTGTGAGCTATAACTTAGGTATCTTTCTACTCCCCCAGTTAACATTGTCATCTCAGTAGTACATGATCCATTCCTCTTGTACAGTACAGGTATATTTAATTTAAAGTAAAACAAAGAGGAAAAGAAACACCGCCTGTGGTGGTGAACTATGAGTGATTTATGGTGGGTACCGTTGGGGTACATACCTGATGGGGAGTATCCAAGTGTTAACACAATTAAAAAAAATAAATGAATGTAAAGCAAATAAATAGCTTGATTTTATATGCTAGAAGAATATAGCCACTAAAAACAAAGGCAAGGTAAATAGACTTACCACCCTTGTTCCACAAAGAAGTCTATTTTCCATGCACATTGCAATATATTTTCCAAGATCTAGTGCAGTTAATTCAACTTCTATTCTTGCATCATTCACCCATTACTTCTCAACATGTCTTTGTTACATACATCCAGGCAAGTCGTCTAATATATCAAAACATAATCATCTCAGTTTTTTTGTCATTTATCTATAGGTCCATTAATTCCAGAAACATTTATTGAATGCTTATTATAAGCAAGAAACCTAACTGAACCAAAAGTTCAAATAAGGATGATACAGTTCTTGCATTTTATTATATTAATAAAGGATAATAGTAAATAAAAAAATAAAGGCCGATAAAGGAAATGCAGAACTAAGCATTATTTTTAAACTTTTATTATTTTTATAAGATAGTACTGCTGTTCACCTAGGCATATTGATATGCTGTAATTTTATAATAATGTATAGTGTACGTTTCATGCATAACAAACACTACATTTCATATATGTTAATTGAATAAATCCTACAAGATAGATATTACTACTTGCCTTTTATATGAGGAAGCTGAGACTCTTGTGGATGATAGATTTGTCTAAAGTTGTGCAGCAGGCAATAACAAAAGCATTCCATGTCAAAATCTCTGTTTTCCCTAAGCCATTGTTTCAGATATTGTTCAAGCAAGTTTAGAATTTAAGTAATGATTCTTGGAGTATCTGGAGTTGATTTCAGAAAAGGTCACATATAAACAAGGTCTGCAAGATAAGTAGGGATTCTGGAAGCAAAAATGTGTATTTCCATCTAGAAAACTATGAAACTATGAAAAACATCCAGTGTGAAAGATTTTTGGTGCCAACTACAGATTTTGGACTTATTATTCAGCTACAGGTAATGGAAATAGGTAATTGAACATTTCTTTGAATGCTATTGGAAAGTATTGGTGTGCCTATTGCTTCATAGTAGAACTGTGAACAGGGCCTATATAAGTTATTTCTGATAACAGGGATTATATAAATCTTTTTAATCTCATTAGCTTAGTACAATAACCTAATAAAGATTTATTTAACAAATCAGTCAATCTGGATAGATCATGGAAGGAACAAGTTGTTTGATCCACCTGTGTGCTCAGAGGGAAATAGTATACAATTAAGGCTATTATAACAAAGCTAAAATTGTTTCTTAGTGTGAGGTCTACTTCCTTGAAACAAACTAGTGAGGCCAACAGTAGATTTAATCCTGACAGTTTCCTTTTTCTTACAAGGACATAGGTACTTCTATACTAGATGATAGTTGCACTTTCAAGAAGGACTCTGTAAGAAAATGTGGATCTCCTACTGCAAATCTATCATCTTAAGTCTTAGAAGAAATTAAAGCTCATGTTTTCTGGTATTTGATCCGAAAATGTCATATTTGCATTGGAAAGTCAGCAGTATTTTTATAGCTGACCTCACAAAAGATATTACATAAAAAAATCAACTTGTATTGTAACTTTATCTTTTTTTTTCATGGCTTGCCATGTAAGAAAGTATAGCTTTTAAAATAAATGTTAAACTACACAGCAAAGAATACCCTTAAGAAAATTTGTTCTAAATCTCTTCTTGCTAATATTAAGGCTTATATCCCTCTTCAATTGAAAAGAATAATAACCAAAGATCAGGTGAAAAGCACATTATTTTTAAAGACAAAAAAGTTAGCAACCTCCAATGTTAGCAGAAGGTCAAGCAAAGCAAGTTGAATGATGCTTTGATAGAATTTGACAATGAGGAGGTCTTAAGTGGCTTTGATGAGAAAAATTTCTCTGAAGGGAAAGGATAGAGATCATACTGTCAGACTGAAGATTAAGGTACATATTGGTTGGTATATTTATTGGTAAACTATAAGGTAAGATTTTTAAGACAGAAGAGATTTAAGCATACTTAAAGAAGTTATTTAATAAGACCTATTACAATTTTGCACTAGCTTATTTTATTAATTTGCAGAGATGTCAGTGATGTAATATTACCTGAAATGAACTC
Organism: Uropsilus gracilis; assembly: GCA_004024945.1. Classification (NCBI taxonomy): domain Eukaryota; kingdom Metazoa; phylum Chordata; class Mammalia; order Eulipotyphla; family Talpidae; genus Uropsilus; species Uropsilus gracilis. Next base: position 15,952 of record PVHY01008749.1, on the reverse strand, counting down.
ATGTGTGAATAAATGTTTTTTTGTGTTTGCCATGTGAACACATACATAGCATTCTGGATTATGCTAAGTATTAGACATGCTTGTCAATGAGTAGGTAGAATAAAAACTTTTTAATTAAAAAAAAGTCAAAATCAAAAACCCACAATTCAGAGACTAATTTATGTTTCATAATTTGAGAAAAAAGTAAAGAGACACATTAATATGTCACAAATTTGAAGCATATGAAATTTGAAGCTTAATGCTAACTTTCAAATGTTATTCAATATAAAATCTAATGTTTTAAAATATTATTTAATTTTCATGACCTTACTCATATGTGGGACATAGAGAGATAGATAAAAGGACATGAAAAATTAAAACTAATAAACTGATAATATACTAAAGAATAGACTAAAGCAGAAAGGAAGAGAAGGTGAGGGAGAGAGGGTAAAATCCTGGGAGTGATGAGCACAAAGGATTATAACAGTTCATGGGTGACGTGATAGTGGGAGAACTACATCATTATATAAGTAATGTATGTATATATAAATATATCTAATGAATGTAAGTATATATAAATGTAAGTATATATAAATATATCTAATGAATAAAAAATAAAAATAAATATTTTTCCTATTTTAACACAGATACAAAACAATATTTTAGTAAGTATATTTAATTCATCATTATATAATTTTAGAGAGTAGATTTTTAATATGTACTAAAAATAAGAAATGCAGAATAACTTTATAAAACTTTTTATTTAGGCACAATAATATAGAAATAAAATGAACTTTCAATATTCTAAATTTTTTATTTAATGTGTTATCTCTCAAGGTATAGGAAAAGAATATTATTCGAGAAAGTCTCTGAATAATATCAAAGGTAAAATATTGTTAGTATAAAATCAAACTCAAAATTTTGTGAAAATGTAACAGTCTATTTTCCCTGCCGCATCTTAAGAGAGTGAGGCGCTAGGAGAAAGGTGAAGCTAGGAATTGTAACAATGCTAAATTCCAGATGGAATTGGGTAGAGAGGGGAAGCTAAAAGAGACTGGAAAAGAGGACTGAGAGCAGACACAAGTAGGAAAAGAAGTAGACAGCTATAAAAGAAGAAGACCTGCAGGAGAGCCATTACAGAATCCATGTGAAGATACATGCTTATTTCTTGATCTTGGAATGGCACCAGGGACTTGGGGGATATGGAAGGAGACACTTGAAACAGACATGGGTGATACACTTGTGGGGATGCCACAATGGCAGCCATTATCTTGATTTTTAATTTGGTATTTTCTCTCTAGACTCATCTGACCTCTCTGCCCATTTCCTATGTGTCCCTACCAGAAATTTCCTCAGACTTGTTGCAAGCTTTTGCTCCTTAACTGTCCTGCTTTGGGTTAACCCTGTTTGGCTGGACATTTACACATGAGAGATGGGTAACCCTGGGTGCTTGATGTGGGAACTGTATTCTTTCTCTTCTCACTACTGCACACTAGTTGTATAAGATTCCTTTCTACTGGATGTCTTACACTCTGGAAGGTGTGTCTTCATGTATTGGAAGGCAGAACCCATTTAAAACAGCAGAATGGAGGGGTTCAGGATGCCCCTCATTCTGCCTTTGTCGAAAAAGAAGAAATTAAAAAAAATCCTATTTACCATTACACCAAAAACAAATAAACCTAACAAAACATGTGAAAGAACTATACAAAGAAAATTTTAAAATGCTGCTAAAAGAGATAGAAGACATAAGGAAATGGAAAGACATTCCCTGCTCATGGATTGGAAGAATTAACATCATCAAAATGGCCATCCTACCAAAAGCAATCTACAGATTCAATGCAATCTCTATAAAAATTCCAATGCCATTCTTTAAAGAGATAAAAAAAATGCAGAAAGTCCTATGGAATAACAAAATACCTTGAATATCAAAAAGCCTCCTGATCAAAAAAAGAGAGAATGGAGTCCTAACTATTCCAGATTTCAAGTTATACTACAAAGCCATAGTAATTAAAACAGTTTGGTACTGGTATAAAAACAATCAGATCAATGGAACAGAATTGAGTGCCCAGAAATAAAACCACACATATATAGTCAACTAATCTTTGAAAAAGGAGGGAAAAACTTACATCGTAACAAAGATAGTCTCTTCAATAAATTATGCTGGGAAAATTGGACTAAGACCTAAAAAAAAAAATAATGGATCAAGACAACATCCTCACACCATGAACAAAAGCAACTCAAATGGATAAAAGACTTAGATGTCAGACCTGAATCTACAACATATAGGAGAAAACTTGCGCAAAACCCTCCATGAATTACAATTCAGAAATCCCTTTATGGAAAGATATGCAGATGGGAAAAAAATGAAGGAAAACATTAACAGATGGGACTACATTAAACTGAAAAGCTTCTGTACAGCAAAAGAGACAACAGTAAAAACTAACAGAAGCCCAGCCGAATGGGAAAAAATTTCTGCCCTCCACAAGAGTGATAAGGGTTTAGTAACGAAGATCCACAAGGAACATACACAACTAAACAAAAAGAAAACAAACAGCCCAATCAAAAAATGGGGAGAAGAACTAAAAAGACACTTCTCCAAAGAGGGAATAAAATACAAATTACTAACAGGCACATGAAAAATTGCTCACTAGCAATCAGGGAAATGCAAATCAAAACCACAAGATACCACCTTACACCAGTAAGAATGGCCCACATCAAAAAAAAAACAAAAAAACAAAAAAAAAAAAAAACAGGCTACTACAAGTGCTGGCATGGATGTGGAGAGAAAGGAACACTCTTACACTGCTGGTGAATATGTAAACTGGTCCAACTACTATGAAAAGAAGTATGGAGGACCCTCCAACTAATGAAAATGAAACTACCATTTGACCCAGCAGTCGCTCTTCTGGGAATCTACCCAAAGGAGACCTCAAAGTGGATACAAAGGGACACCTGTGCTTGGATGTTCATTGCAGATCTATTTACAATAGCAAGGACATGGAAATAACCCAAATGTCCTAAAACAGATGAATGGATAAAAAAAAATTTGGTATATATATACACACACACACACACACACACAATGAAATATTACTCATCAATTAAAAATGACAAATTTAATGAATTTATGGTAACATGTATGTACCTAGAAGAAATCATACTGGAAGAAATGAGTCAGAAAGAAAAAGACAGAAACCAAATGGTTTCACTAATATATGGATAATCAAATGAAAATACACAACGGGAGTGGGGGGAACAGCTGGAGCAGTCAGGGAGGGGAGGTGGTGGGTGACCCCCAGGCATGAAAATGATATGAAGTATATATAAATAAATTATTTAAAAAACAAATAAAATGTTCATAGTGATCAATTAAAAAAAGGAAAGAAAAAGATTTACGGTATTTGTCTTGTCTCCTAGTCTTCCCCAGAAGGTGTATGCTTTGTGTCTCAATATCAATTTTAGAATCTTAGGAATATATTCAATTGTAAAAAGAAATTATGAACTATTTGTAAAGAATAATTATTTTTGATACTGAAAACTCAGAGTTGTAATTTCAATTAGTATGGATTTTCTTGCCTTTAATTATATCTGACCATTTTTTGATTGATGTTATTATTTAATTGATCTCCTGGTATTTAAAAACATGGGAATCTCACACTTTATGCACGTAAATGAATATCCAATTCTTCCCTTTTCCTCAGTTTATGATGAGTAATAGTGTAAAAATAAACAATACTGCACTGCAAAGTGGATTGTGAGAGTATAACATGCTTAAGAACTTGTGATTCCCTCACTAAGAAGAAAAAGAAAAAGATACGAGTGATATAAGGAGAAACACTTTTAAGAGAATTCCTTTGGGAATTCACCTTTCCATGAATTGGGAGGAGAAGAATATCTACCCTTAACATCACGCTTAAAGTGAAGGATTCTGTTCAGATGGTTTTGAGAACCTGATCTTTTTGCTTTGTAATTGAGAGATAGTGGTCTGGAGCTTGAGGTAGAAAAAAGAAAGCTAAAGTACTAGTGAAAAAAAATTCTGTGCTTGAACCTACATTGTTTGTCATGAATCAGTGCACTGTAATTTTGTTTCATGTATCTTACCCAGGAAAAATGCTGTAGAACAAAAATTAACTAGTTTTTGAAAAATGTTTCAGTGAGTACCATATAGAGAAGGATAATTGTTGAGGGGATTGCTGAGAGACATTGAGCTGTGAAGCAAAATGGTTCTTCAGAATTCACCTGAGTTAGTACAAGTTAATACAAGGAGACTGGTTCTTTTTATCTCTGTGTCAATATATAAATGCTGGCTGCCTTTCAAAGGAAGTGTGTACCATGGATGAGAAATGTCCAAAGAGGGCTGGTAATTGAGAATAACCATGTCAGTAGCAGAGGGAGGAAGTCTTTATTCCCAAAGTGAAATCTCAGCAGTATATCAAGCTATCTATCACAAATCTCAAGTCTCAGATGAGGAACTCACAGAAGGAATTTCAACCTGGAAACAAGAAATTATATCAAGAGGATTAAGCGGGCATTCTCTTGAGCAGCACTGACCATTAGAAGTATAATGTGAACTGCATATGTAAAAGAAATAAGTAAAGTTACCATTGATGAATTAATAATCTGAATTATATATTCCCAGTATAAAGTGTAACAAGGTATTTGAAAGAATTTTATTTCTACACTGAAGTCAAAATAAGGAAATATTAATAAGATACCTTGTATTTTTTACACTAAACCTTTCAAATGCTCTTTATTTTCCTACATCTTCATACATTTCATACATGTCCATAAGAATACCTTTAAATGAGAAATAAAGAAGCTGACCATTCCACTTTCTTCAGAGGCAATGAGTCCAAACTGTTTGAGGTACAGTGGAACAATATTTCCTTAAATGAAGAGAACTGTGTTGAATGTTTTTAAAGAAAATTGAATGTTTAGAGTGTTGTGACCTTAAACCAAAAACACATCTGAAAATGACAACTTGTTTCATCAGTTTTATTGACATTCAATCATCTGCATATATATAAAATGTGTATAGTCTATTAAGTTTTAACATAGGCATGCATTTATAAAACCAGTGCTATATTCAAAATAATGAACATAATGCATCCATCCCAAAAGTTTTCTCGTGTTTCTTTGTTGTCTCTCCTTTCTGTCCCACCCTCTTGACCTCAGGTAACTACTGCTCTGCTTTTGTCACTTAAGATTTATTTCATTTTCTAGAATTTATATAAAGGAATTCATACAGCTTGAATTATGTTTTTTTGTAGTCATCATTGGTATGATTGATATTATTATTTTGGGATTTACCCATGCTGCTTCCATACTCCAACCATTTATTCTTTCTTATTGTTGAATTGTATCAATTTTATTGAAACAATAGGCTTTGTTTATCCAGTCACTTGTTGATGCATGCTAAGAATAAAGTTGCTCTGAGCATCCATAAAGTAGTCACTGTATTGACATATGCCTAGTTTCTTTTGGAGAAATGTCAAAGAGCAGAATGCATGGATCATATGAAAAACATATATTTAGTATTTTAGGAAAATACCAAACTTTTTGAAACTAGTAGAAAACACTACTTCCCTCCATTATCATGTGAAAGAATACCAGTTGCTTTGGTTTACTCTAACATTTGGTATTAGGAATCTTTTTAAAATTATCTATTTTAATACATATGTAGTAATATACTTGTGTGTGTTAATAGTCTTTACGTTGCATTTCTCCAATGACAAATATTGTTGAGCATCTTTTTATGAGCCTAACTTTCATATGGCATCTTCATTAAAATGTTTTTATAACCTTATTTGCTATGTGTATATCATTTATGTTTAAGTGTCTGTTCAAAGACTTTGACTTTCATTTTTAAATTGGGTTCCTTTCTTATTTTTGAGTTTTAATTTTTCTGGAAGCAAGTCTTTTCTCACACTTAGGGACCACTAATACTATATCTGGTCTGTGGCTTGTCATTTCATTCTGTTAACATTTTGATGGACAAAATATTTTAATTTTGATGACATTCAAAGTAGCAATTTTCTACCTGGTTCTTATTACATTTGACAAATTTTTGCTAGTTTAAAAAACACAAATTTTAATTTCATGTTTCTTTTTTCCTAGAAGTTATGCTATTTTAGAATTTATATTTAAGGCAAGATCTAATTTGAATCAATCTTTGAATATGGTGTAAGTATGGACTTTAGCTGATTTTCCCCCCTGTTTCTTAAAAATTGTTGACCTTCACTGCTTGACTTAATTTGTTTCACATCCCTACTCCCCATTATTTTTTAATTTCATTTGGGAAGATAAATTCAGTTTCTTGTATTACATGTGCTGAAAAGCATATGCCAAGTTCCCTTGTAATTAGTGACTATAGATTGCATTTTATCATTTAAAGTGACTTTCTATTGTTTAAGAGTGAAACAAATCTTTTAGTATATGTACAAGGTTTTATTCAAAGATGAAGGAAGTTCTCCCACTAAAGACATTTAATAGGGCCTAGAGATACAAACCTTAATACTTGCCCTGAGTTTTCCATTAGATGTAGGTATTATCTAATATCCAATACAAGAACATGTTTTGCTTAAATGATTTTAAGAGAGGTTGATATTTGAGGCATTGACTAATTAGTACTTGAAAATGTCATCGTATTCCCTATCACCATTACTTTAAATAATAGAAATCTTAGGAATGATCTTTCAGAACATTCTTTATGTATCTGGGAATTATCAAAAACCATTTCTTAGAAATATCAAAAGCTATATAACTGGTGAATGCAAAAGAAAACTGAAAATATAAGCATGTTATAATATTTTCAGTATAATAACTAACATTTACCTCTTAAAAATTATGTTACATTAAGTAAAGCACAGATTTTGCTTTCAGATAATTATGTCATAAAGCTGCTTGTTTTGCACTGAATTCCTACCTCTCCAACCATATCTTTCTTTTGTGAAGGTTTCCAATTTCATTAATGTCTCCATATTCAAATTGCAGATTTATAAGAATTACTAAAAGTCTGTATGGATATTATCTTGAAAGAAATCCATTTTATCTGTCAATCATAAGATTAACTAACTTTTATTTACTTAAATCATGAATAGATTATGAAAGACTTGGTTATGCGGTGGATTTGACAAATGCATATGGCATCTTTAGGCACTGATGTTAAAGCATGTTCCCTGTTATTATAATTAAATTTTACTCTGTTTAGAAATGATTTGACAATCCATTAAGGATTTTAAAATGAACTGGAGAGTTTTCTTTTGACCTACATATTACATTGAAAGTTTTGCTTTAAATTTAGTGTGTTATCCTTTTGTACATCCTGATATTACTCACTATGGGAAGTAAAATCCTGGGTGCTTTATAAAGCATGAAAAAGGAAAGAAACTTGAATGAATGTCGTAAGGGAAAATAATAAGAAGTAGAAATCCTAAAGCTTCCAAAGAGAAGTCATAATTTTTTCAAACAGAATGTAAGATTTTGATGGTATGTGAGAATTTTTATAAAACTAGGTGAAAGTGAGATATGTGAAACACAAGACTTTAATATTGTATGTTGTGTTTATTTATTTTTAATTGTTCATTAAGGTCATATTGATTTAAAAATCTATGTATACTTTAAAGGGTTATAGATTCACAATGCAACATATGTATTTATATATAGTATCACACCACTCCTATTATCAATGCTCCACTAATCCAGCCATTTAAAGAAAAATTAAATCATATTGTGCGTTTGTTAAAGCTGTTTTTCTTTAGATTAATGTGGTATTCATAACATTTTTTTTCTAAATTGTGATCACTGTATTAGTGACTGTGTAATATTAAAACTAGTGTTCAGTTATTTTTATTGTATTCTTTCCCAAAATGTTAGCCAAACATGGAAAATCTGTTAATCTTTGTATCTCCAATGTATTATTTTGGACATTTTCCCCAGAAGAAATCAGGATTGGGTAGTGTTTAAACATTCAAGTGAAAACTGTCATACAAAATTGTGTTACTATAAAAAATAGCAAGAATTTTAGCATGATCTCTAAAATATGCTATAAAACTTCAGGCACATTATGACAAAGTGGGAACTCATTCATTTGGTAATTATTTCAATTATTAAAAAGTAAGTTTTAGAATTTAATGTTTTTAATTCCTGGATCTAACTGTCCATAATTTAATACTTGGAAGATTTATCAAAATCTAAAATAATAATAATAATAATAATACATTGTAAAAATTGATTGCTTCCAGGAGTCATTTTGTGACTACACATTGCAAAGGCATGTGAAGTATATTTAAATTTATGGAGGACATTTTAACAAAAGTGAGTGCTTATCTTTTGCTCATTATGAAGTATATTTTTTATTTTTAAAAAATTTATATATATATATATGTATATATTTCACATCATTGTAATCCCTGGGGGTCACCCACCACCTCCCCTCTCTGGCCAGCTCCCTGTTGTGTACTTTCATTTGGTTGTCCACATATCCATATATTAGTGAAACCATTTGGTTTCTGTTTTTTTTTTTCCTTCTAACTCGTTTCTGTTAATATGATTTCTTCCAGGTCCATCCATGTTACCATAAAATCATCAAATTTGTCATTTTTGATTGATGAGTAATATTTCTTTTATTTTTACTGTATTTACTGTTGTTCTTCATTCCTGGTCCATACATAGTTATAGTAATGTTTTAAGACTCAAATATCTTCAAATTCTCAGTTAATTTTTGTCCCTGGACAAAGGAGGGCACTAGAGACTGCTCAATCTGATCCTCTGATCCAACAATACAAGCAAAAGTTGGAAGCAAACTGTCCTCTGTTCACTCTCCCTGATAGAAAATTAGAGGAACAGAACAGAGATTTTTTTCTCAGGCCAAAAAAAGACTCTCTTTAGAGGACTGGAAACAGGACTCCAGACACATCTGTGAGGGCAGCAAAGAATTCAGTACTTATTACTTAGTGAAGGAGCAAGAAAAACCGATTCTTGGAGACCTTTTTGAGCATGTGAGAGACTATCTGAGGTGTGGGAGATAGGTTTCTCTATAGTTTTTAGACCTGGGACTTGAAACAAAAGGAACTAAACTTTGCCAGTTTAGGAAACAAGGAAAGTGGACATGATTAAAATTCATTTATTGCTGCAAATTTTGAACACCGATCAATCGTAGTTCAGTGATTGTGCAGGGCTCATGACCATCTCCAGGCTGAACGTTTTATGTAGACTGTGTGCATGCAACCACAGAACTGGTCCAGCCCTTTTGCAGGGTACGCTGCTCCTTTTTTCCCTACCAACAGTCAACTGGATAAGCTATGGAATTATAAATCCAGAATGCCTAAACGGGTGCGGGCGGGGGGAGTTAGTTAAAGCATTGTTTCAAGGAAATACATGGCAGCAGGCATCTGGCCCTGAAGTCATCAGATTTTTAAACTAATTTGCCAGTCCACGGAACAACAAAACTGGAGGGTAAAGTTTCTACAGAGTTTTTTCTTTGATTTCTATCCTTTGTCTCAGGTCTCTTCCTATGTCAATATTATTCCTCTACACAGTAGCATGATCCAATCACACTGGCCTTCTTTCTGTCACTTGAAAACATTGTATTATTTCTTCTTTCTAGACCTTTGTGCTTTTTCTTCCCTCTGCTTATAATGCACTGTTTTCTGTATTTTAAACCATTCATACATTCTGTCTCAGCTGAAATAGCTTGTCCTGTAAGGAGCCTTGTTATAAGTAAACCATGTACTTTCTATCAGCTTCATACTTTGAAGTACATCCAATAATACAAAAATCTCTAATTGTCAGTGAGATACTTACAAATCTTGCTCACCTCTGACTCCCATCATCTGAAACAGTATTGCATGGAACTAAGTCCTCTATAAGCACTTTTTAAATAAATAAACGAGTAAATATCATCTCTATAATTTTAATCAAATCAGATAATTGAAAAATATATCAGGTATAAACTATATCCAATTACTTTCTCAAGAATTAGTGATAAAGAAAATGCCGTCTCACCTACCAGAATGGTCTAGAGCTAGTAAAAGAGATGTATAATGACATATTAAGATATAATGAGTAAGAGTTTGATTGGGAAGGAGGTAATTGAGCCTGACAAATGTGGAAAGGTAATATGAAAGAGCCTGATTGTTAATAGAAGTGTTGACTGTAATGTAGTTCCAGTACGAAAACCTACTTTGAGTTATTTAAAAAGTGGAAAAAATACAGTGAAAACAAGGAAAGGCAATAAAATGCAACTGTTCACACATTATTGAAGGAATGTCGAGGGAGTCTTTGATAATGAAACTTCAATTTGAATATGCATGTGAATAACCTAGAAAACTTGTTAAATACCAAGAGATTGCTCAAGCATAGCTTGTGAAATTGTCTCATGATCACCAGCAATTGCAGGAGTGCTCCTCTTACCCCACTTGACTTACAAATAAATAAAAACAAAGCAAAAGTCTCGCAAACAAAAATTGAATCCACTATGTAAAACAAAGTACATCAAATAATAAGATTTTAATCTGGATATTAGAATAGAGAGACTTTTTATCAACAAAGAAAGTCTCAAAGTAGAGTAAGCCCTCGGGGGTTCATAAAGAAAAGGTTTGATTGAGGAATGGTGGAGGAGTGTTTTATCTTATAATATGTGTGGATAGTTAGATACAGATAGTGAGATCTTTTGCAGTTTCTCTGAATACAAAGCACTGGAAGATGTATTAACTTTTTTGGGGGGGAACACATATCTTAGGCAGATTATCAGTAACAACACCACAAACTTCCCTCCTTTGAAAGATTATTAGAGAAAATTTAACTTTTTAATTTTGTCTATCAAAATGTGTGGTACTGGTACTCATGTGTCAGCAGTAATAGTAGTAATAAGAAGACAAATCAGAATACAAAGATCCATTTAAGATTCACAATGAATTGAAACATCTATTATTACCATGAAACTTTCTATTTTGAAATGTAAATAACTTGTTAAGGCAAATTAGATTTTTAATTTTTAGAATATTAAGAGGTATGTGTAAAATAAATAAAATTGTTATCATTAGTGTGATAAACATTTTTGGTTCAAAATTAACATTTTAATTCCCAGAAATCATGTCATGTGTGACTGAACAATTATAAGATTAAAAGGGTAAATAGAATTTACATATAGTTAGTACTCTGCATGCCTCCAATTGTTTCCAATTTAGTTAAAATATTTTACTGGTTATAAATTATACTTTATGTTTCTTTTAAAGTAAATATGCAAAATCACTTTCATGTATCTGAGTAGGCAAGAGTATTTAGAAAGTACGGAATCACTATGTTCACTAGGATCCACTTGTGCTCTCCAGGGAACATTCATCGATGTCTAAAAACATCCTTGATTGTCACCACATTTCAGAAGGTGCTATGCCATATAGTGGGTGGAAGCCAGAGATGTGCAGAACAGCCTCTCAAGCCACAGAATTTTTTATTTCAAAGTCATTAGCTTTGAGATTATGAAACTTTGAAATACTTATATATATGGATGGAGTGAATCTGTACTTAGCTGTATAAATATTTAAATAGCTTATACCAATGTGTGCTTATGTGCTTCTCTGAGAATGATGAAATCTTGCTTCTCCTTTCACTGGCTAAAAAAACTATGATAATCATGCTTATCTTCTCTAAAACGCTACATTATTTGGTGCCAATTATTACCGAATGGGGCAAATAGTCTTTGATTACAACTGGAATGGCAAAGAAATGACTTTCATTTTGATATCCCAAACCCTCTTCAAAATAACAATAACAACAGGCCATCATGTGCCTGATGGCCATTTGGACTTCCTCTTCGGATAAGTGTCTTTTAGATCTTCTCCCCATTTTAAACTCGGTTTTTTTCTTTGTTTTTGTTAAGTTGTGAGTTCTTTGTGTATCTTTGTTATCAGACCCTTATCACTTGTATGGAGGTCAAAAATTTTTTCCCACTTGGTTGTGATTCTTTTTGTTTTTTTTCTGTTGTCTCTTTTGCTGTATAGAAGCTTTTTAGTTTGATGTAGTCCCAGCTGTTTATGTTTTCCTTCATTTTTTTGTTATCTATAGATGTGGCCAAAAATGGATTTCTGAGTTGTAACTCATGATGGGTTTTGCCCAGGTTTTTCTCTAAGTATTTTATGGTTTCAAGTCTTACACCCAAGTCTTTTATCCATTTTGAGTTGGGTTTTGTACATGGTGTGAGGGAGGTATCTTGGTTCATCTTTTTGCATGTATTGGTCCAGTTTTACCAACACCATTTATTGAAGAGGTCGTCCTTGTTCCAATGTAAGTTTTTCCCTTTTTTGTCAAAGATTAGTTGACTATATACATGTGGCTTTATTTCAGAGGATTCAGTTCTGTTCCATTGGTCTGATTGTCTGTTTTTATACCAGTACCAAGCTTTTTCAATTACTTTGGCTTTGTAGTATAGTTTGAAGTCTGGAATAGTAATTCCTCCATTCTCTCTTTTTTTGGTGAGGAGGTTTTGTGATAATCGAGGTCTTTTGTTATTCCATATGAATTTCTATAATTTTTGTTCTATCTCTTTGAAGAATGTTGTTGGAGTTTTTATAGGGATTGCATTGAATCTGTAGATTGTTTTTGATAAGATGCCCATTTTGATTATGTTAATTCTTCCAACTTATGAGAGGGAATATCTTTCCATTTCCTTATGTCTTCTTCTAGCTCTTTTAGCAGCATTTTGAAGTATTCTTTATTTAGATCTTTCATGTGTTTTGTTAGGTTTATCCCCAGGTATACTTATTTTTTTTTGGTGCAATGGTAAATGGGATGGTTTGTTAATTTCTTCTTCTTCTACTTGACTTTTTGTGTATAGGAACACTTCTGTCTTCTGTGTGTTGGTTTTGTAACCAGCTACTTTGCTGAACTGGTTTATTATTTCAAGAAACTATTCTGTGGATTTTTTGCATTCTCGACATAAAGAATCATATTGTCTGCATATAATAGAGCTTCATTTCTTTGATCCTTATTTGTACTCCTTTTATGTCTTTCTCCTGTCTTATTGCTCTTGCTAGAACTACCAGTTCCATTTTTGAAAAGTAGTAGAGAGAGTGGGCATCCTTGCCTGGGGTCAACATCATTAGCAGTAAGGGAAATGCAAATCAAAACCACACTGAGATACCACCTTGCACCAGTAAGGATGGCCCACATAAAAAAAAAAGCAGACAACAGTAAGTGCTGGTGTTGATATGGAGAGAAAGGAACACTCTTACACTGCTGGTTGGAATGTAAACTGGTCCAGCCTCTACGGAAAGCAGTGTGGAGGACCCTCCAACTAATGAAAATGGAACTACCATTTGACCCAGCAGTTGCTCTTCTGGGAATCTACCCAAAGAAGACCTCAATGTGGGTACAAAGGGACATCTGTGCTTGGATGTTTATTCCAGCACTATTTATAATTGCAAGGACCTGGAAACAGCCCAAATACCTCAAGACAGATGACTGGATGAAAAAAGATGTTGTATATATACACAATGATATATTATGCATCAATTAAAAATGATAAATTTGATGATTTTTTGGTAACATGGATGTAGCTAGGAGAATTTATATTGGCAGAAACAAGTCAGAAGGAAAAAACAGAAACCAAATGGTTTCACTAATATATGGATAACCAAACAAAGGTACACAACTGTGGGAGGGAACAAGCTGGAATGGCCAGGGATGGGAGGTGGTGGGTGACTCCCAGGGACCACAATGATGTGAAAAAAAAAATATATATGTATATACACACATATATATGATTAATAAAATAAAAAATAAAATTCATGACAGAGTTAAAAAACAATAACAAAAATAACTTGAAGACTAAAGTACAAATTAATATAAAGTTCTAAAACATTATTATATGTGAGTTATTAGCTATTTGTCAGCATGAGAGAAGTAATAAGAAAAAATGAGAAGTACATATTTTGACATATTTTAGAGAAATATTTTTTAGTTACCACATTTGAAAGAGAAAATTTGCTCTTCTTTTTCTTGACTCGGAGATGCATAGACATGTAACTATGAGAAGAACATATTCTAACATAAGTGGGAATAATAAATATCTATCACAGGAAGTGATCAAAGAAGTTCAAAGAAGATGTAGCCAGTGAAGTTGGAGATAGTTCATGCAAAGTTAGAATGTGTAGATCCCTACAGTGATATATTTTGAATTGTAACAAGAAAGATATTTCAAAAGTTGCAATCACACTTATCAGAACATTTGTAAAGACAAAATGCATGAAAAAAATCCACAGAACTGTACCAGTCATCTGAAATTTAAGCACAAAGAAAAAAGATAATATAAGGAAATAATTGGTTACATTTGTGCATATGACATGTATTTATTGATTTATTAAGTAATTTATAAATTAATAATATTTTATTAATATTTGAAATTTATGACCATTTTCATGTATCTGGACAGTTGAAATGGGCAGTGGGAAGAAATATCCTTCTTTGACATATTTTTTCTTGGTTTAATTCTTTCTCTGCCATATTGTACTTGAGTTAAAAAAATAATACTTCTGTATAATTTCTGTAAGATGATTCTTTTCATAGGAGTCTGATCACAAGGATATCAGTTGATTGAACAGAAAGACATCTCTACACTGGAATTAAATACATAACTTTAAGTCTACCTCCCCTAGCCCATCTATCAACTTAAAATTGTTACCTTCATGTATGAAAGGGGAGGCCCAAATAAGTTTATGGTAATTAATTAATACATGAGTGAAGGGATTATGGAAATGCAAGTGTGTGAGACATATTTGGAAAGATCATTAGAGTTGTAACTTCTGCTCTCCATTCTCATTAAAGGTTCCCAAACATTCAAGATTGCTTTTATTTTTAGACTGAAATTAATATTTTAAATGAAACTTCCCAAATTAAGAAAGTGTTTTATTTTGTTAGTGTTGATGATTTTTTGATAACTTTTTAATAATTGAAACATCATTGGTTTACAACCTCATCAGTATTTTGGTAGAATACAATATCACCCTCTGAGGTGTAGTCAACATAGTGCATCCTCCACCAAGACAACCCACTTCCTCAACAGCAGCCCATTCTGTCTCTCTGCATCCCAGTCCTAATACTTCCTTTCCTGCCACACTAAATACCCCAGTTTTATTGCCATCTTTCAAGGGTGGGATTAAAGCTTGACCTCATCTAACTTGGTTTATTCTTTTACACAGCTCTCTACAGTAAATAATCTCTTTAATCAATCTTCATATCCTGTAACTTTTTATTTAGATTATAATTTTATGTTTTCTGTTCACTGACTGTTTCTCGGGACATTTATTTATTTTTTTTCTTATCGTTGATCTGCTTTGCTATATATCTCTGTACTTTTTGTGTGTGAAAATGATTATTTGAATTCTTTATGAAACAGAGAAACAGATCTTCTATCACTGCAATTGTATTCTTGAGATTTGTTCTTTCTTGAACACATATGATGTTCTTTTTTGTTTTCACCATTCCTTGCTTAAAGTGCTCTGAGGTTAGATTTCTTGATTGTAACTCCACCCCTACATTGTTCTGGGGTACTTACTGATGTTTATTGTGAGTCATTAGTGCCCAGTGAGGTTTTGGGTCACAGACAATATCTCCTTGGGCAATTGCCATCCTCAAGTGGTGCTGTAGATTGACATGGTTTGGGGAATATTCATTGGTATGGCCTGTAGTTGCTGAAGAATGTTTTTTCTTAATGTTTTCTTAATTAATATAGTGCATCATATGTAAATGGATTCCAGGCATAGATTGTCTCATGTGAGCAAAGTGTTATTTTTCAAAAAAAACTACTGAGTAGAAATGGAGTAACATTATGCTATAAATCTATTCAAATTGCTGGTACTAAGTATTAATATGCAATGGTTATCCTTTGATGGCAGGTATATTCTATATTGCCAAAACATTAGCAGGGATATAAATTAATAATACTTGAATAACAATCATTCTCTTTAAAAAAAAA
>PVHY01008748.1:0-59917 GCA_004024945.1 Uropsilus gracilis | reverse complement strand
CCTTCAAAAAGGAAGGACAGTTTTGCTGGGTAGAGTATTCTTGGTTGGCATTTTTTGTCTTGGAGTGTTTTGATGATGTGGCCCCATTCTCTCCTTGCTTTGAGTGTCTCTTCTGAGAAATCTGAAGTCAGTCTGATTGGTTTTCCTTTGTAGGTTATCTGTTTCCTTTCTCTTGTTATTCTCATAATTTTTTCTTTATTTTTGGCTATTGAAAGTTTTACTATGATGTGTCTTGCTGTGTTGCTATGTTATTTTTAACTGTTCCATCTACCCTGTGCCTTCTTTCTGTGTTCCAGAAATTTCTTGAGGTAGCTCCTCTGCTGTCTTATCACGTGGCTTAAAGCGCCTACCATTTTCACAGTGAAGGTTGAAAAAGAAAACC
Source organism: Uropsilus gracilis (assembly GCA_004024945.1). Taxonomy (NCBI): domain Eukaryota; kingdom Metazoa; phylum Chordata; class Mammalia; order Eulipotyphla; family Talpidae; genus Uropsilus; species Uropsilus gracilis. Next base: position 59,535 of record PVHY01008748.1, on the reverse strand, counting down.
TACAGGCCCTATCTAAAATCTAAATCTATTGATTTAACAGAGTAAAAAAAAAAAAACATCAATATAGTTCTTTTCATTTTTGAGAAATAAAGATTGTCATTTTCTACTTAAGAGTCTTTAGGACTCTATGTTATCTCCTATTATTAGATAGCTTTATTTCTCAGTGGAGTATCATTTTGTTGTAAATAGCAGGGCAGTTTAGAAACACATATTGGTGGACAAGTCCTTGTTTTTGTACTTAATTAGCTATATGATAAAGGAAAAGTTATTTAATCTTTCAGGCATTGTTTCCTTATCTGTGAATTGGGGATAATTATATTTTTAAAGACAGTAGAGATAATAAATGTGAAATTCCTTATAGACTGATTAGGTGATCTCTGAAAATTTTTATCATTGTTCCCAGTCAGCAAAATCTTTAGCTATAACCTTAGAACATAGAATCATAGAGCTAAAAGGACAGTAAGATGAGCCATTTCTGCCATTAAAAGAAACCATACTCAATGAAGATCATACTCTTTGTTATTGAATATGAACTAAATCTCCTGATTCCTTAAGTAGATTACTCTTTACTGTAAACCAACAAAGTAAAGAAATGATTATTTTTCAGTTAGAATAATCAACCCTCCTCTTTCCAGGTATCAATGATATCTTCCATGAATATCTTCTTATTCCTTTACTCTTTTAATGTTTTGGAGTGCCCACTTATACTGAATTAAAATGAGATTTGACTAAGAAATTACTCTGACTTTGCCTTTATTCTTTTCTTTGGTACATGCAAAAAGAGTAAATATAAAGTTCAAAATAAAAGACAAAGTAAGTTAAAAGATCATTTTGTATACCTATTTTATTAAAGTTGACAATGGTAATTCAATAAACCTCTAGTCTCCACTGACCTATATCTATCATAGAAGAAGTTGGGATACATAATATAGTACCTTAAGTGACAAAAAGGGTTAAAGCTAGAACTAGAACTAGAACTTGTTACATTTTTTGAAGATGTGGACTATTTACACAATGAAATCCCTAAGATGTCATAAAAAGTGGCTTATATCAGGTATAGATCTAAAATGAGTTATAAGGATAAACTTTATAGTAACATGTGATGAATGCTTAGCCAATAATAAATACATAGGGCACATGAGCATCAGTGTGATTCACTGTTCACTTATATGTCTCTAGGAATGACATACAAGAGAAATCTTGAAATCTCAGGAATGGCGTTTTGAAAAGTATATATTTTGCAAAATTCAAAAAAGTACCAGTGCTCTTTTAAAACATGTATTTCTAGATAATCATATAATCTATGTATTTCTAAATAAACATATTTCTAAATGTATTTCTAAATAATCATATTATTTAGAAATAATGAAGAATATGCCTACAAAATCTTAGAAAATACTAAATTTTGGAGTATTGAGAAATAATGAGAAAAGCACATGAAAAAGTGTGTGGCCTCTAATTGGGTCTTGCAAATCATTTCCAATATAACTTCCTCTCTATGAATAAAGAAAACAGTCTTAGAGAAATATGGTACCAAACAAATATATTTACTATTTATAAAATGTTCAATAACTCATTTTTCTTACTACTTAATTAAAGATAGTCCTGATGTTATTATATCCATTGATTTGTGTTCTAGTTGCCTTTTATATATATTTAAATAGTGTGTTTATCATTTTTTCAGGCAACAAGATACTCCTGTCTTAGAGTCACCTACCCTTGATGAAAGTACATTTCCTAAACCAAACACTTCTGCAATAGAGAAAGACATCTTGGTAACAGGCTTTTTCCTTTGTTCAGTATGTTTGAACACAAAACAAACACTTGGAGATACTTTTATACTTTCGACATTAGTCTGTTTTCTTCCTTTGTGGAACTTTGTGGATATAGGAGAAAATGTGAATTCCGTAAAATTGCTTATTGAATTAACAAAGCAAATCATTCTCTTCTTTGCCACCTAAGACTGCAAAGAATCTGAAGTTTACCTGCTCCTTTTGTTAAAGGTAGACTTAGTCTTGTACAACTTTTATATGTCTTTATTCCTCTATGAAGAGCATCTTGATTGTATAACAGGTACTTTATAGATCATATTAGCTTGCTTTAGAAATTGTGATCCTTTTCATACTTCAAATACAGAATAATTTAAAAAAATGTAACTATCAAAGCCTTTAATATTTTTAATTTGAAAATATTTTGATATTTAAATTCTATTCTAATAATGACTTGTCAAAACTTTTGAATGTATATTAGTATGTCTATTATTAGAGAAATATTATCATGTCCTAAAATGGAATATTTTATGTACACACATTTTATATCAACTGCAAAATTACAGAATATCAATAAGTTAATCATACATTTTAATATGTTGTCATATTTCTGAAATTAATATCGGTACTATTTCACTTCTGGTTAATCAGTAATGAAAAGTCAAAGCTAAGTATTGAATCACACATGTATAGTACTAACCTATCCATTAATAAGGCTCTGCTCAGTGCATCATATATTTTGTAATATAGCAATGGTTTACAATGTAGCTATGAACTAAGAACTTTAATTTTCATGAAGTATGTTATTTTAAAAACTCAAATAATGCCTTGTGAATCATACAAAATAAGTATTTTTATGATTTGTAAACATTTTACTCTCCTAAAACTTTAATTTTAGTAGAACATTACTACTAAATGAGTACTTGTATTTTTGACAAGCACAATAGTAAAACTATGTACATTTCATGGTCATTGTGTAGAGATATTACTATTATATTAATCATGGAATTGACACGGACCATGTGGCCCCTATGGAAGATTCTTGGCTGGAACATGTATTGAACTTAGTCCCTCAACATCTGAAAGTCCTCACCAACAGCATCCTTACTTTATCTGATGAAATGAGAGAAGATTATCTTCTTAGTGTCAAAAAATCTATAGGTAAATCAGTATTTCTCTTTGTTTTCTAAAAATTAGTATCATATTATTAAAAATAAATTCTTTTTATTTGAGTTAATACCTGTACATGAAACTGTTATATTTATTTTGCTGTTGCTTACATTGCTGTTTCATTGCTTAAGATCATAGGCAAATTTTATTAAAGGACAGAAAGAAATTAGAAAATCAGATTTTCTACTTGTAGAAATATATCCTCCAGCAAATGATAAAACTGAAGAAAATCATACAATATTAATTATTGAATTCATAATACTGATATTAAATAAGAATGTGATTTAATTACAAAATTTTTGCTATGGACCAGGGCTTGGAAAACTGTATGTCTAATTGGCCAAATTGTCTATTTTTGCAAATACTTCTAGTGTAGCACAGCCACATATACTCATTTGCATATTTTGTATGTCTGCTTTTGAGCAGAATGGAATAATTGTGATAAAAGCCTTGTGGTTCACAAGTTCTTAGCTTTTTCAGAGTTGCTTAATTTAAAAGCATTTTATAAGATTATGTAAGCAACATAAGAGAAAACAACTTGAAAATATTTACAACCTAGCCCTTTATGTAAAAAAACTGCTGACACACAGTGTAGACAAATAGATTTTAAGACTAGCATCATCAGAGTTACTTTGAAAGCACTGATTTCTGAGCCATTTGAAGTAAAATCTCTGGAGGAAGGAGTTTTGAACCTGTGCTTTTAAAGAGGTTCTTCAGCTGATTATAATTCTAAACCTGGTATAATTAATATGATGTTCAAAGTTGGAGAAGTCATAATACTTTGAAAACTTTTGGAGTGCTCTGAGAACTTTTGAGAGAGAAGGGCATTCATTGCATTTAAGACTCTTGTTGAATGTCCTGGTAATAAAACAAAGATCCAAATCCTTGCCTCCAGAGTTCATAGCATAATGAAAGTGATGCACAAATCACCAAATTATAATGTACAGGAGCAGGTGCAATGAGAAGGGAAACAGAGGACACGTAGTAAGTGAGTCTGGTTAAGAAGGACTCCGGGGACACATGAAATGTGTCTTGAAGGATAAATGTGTACTAGGGATGTGTTTGACCTAGGAAATCATATGAATGATTGCAGACACGCATGAATAACTTATCCAGGTCTGCATGCATACCTGATGGCAAAATATGGGCACATTTGTGGAAGAGAGACAGAATATCAAAGGCCTAATATACCTTTCTGTAGCATTTGGGAGTACAGGAGAGTCAAGGAAATATTTTAAGCATAGGGGTAGTAATATATTTACCTTTTAGAAAGAGCACCTTGAAAGATAGATAGGACTGTGAGTTTAAGACCACAGAAAGCAGAAGCAAAGGTAGCTCTCTACTGAGTTTTGTAACAAGGTTGTTTTAAGTTCTTAAGCAATTTAAAGAGTTCAGGCAAAGTGTAGCTTTAATCAGTGAAAGGAAACTACCATGTCCTATTGTTGACCTTTAAGTCAGTAAAACTACTTCTAGTGGATTGCCTAAGGGAAAATGTAATAAAAGCAATTATCACTTTGAGGTGGAATAATGGGGACACATTGTTATAGGGAGCATAATTTCTCAAAGTCAGGTATCATATGTTCTCATTCTTTTTAATTTTCTTATAGTCATAAATGCACAAATAGTCATTCTTTTAATAACAATGTCACTTAAATGATTTTAATAAAATTACTTTTGCAGTTTCTTGGGAATATGCTACAGTTCATTGATCAGAACTTTCCAATTCTCTTTTAGTTGATTTTGTTTTAAAAGATCCTAGAGAAAAAGAAGATGACAAAAAGGTAGAAGAACTTCCACCCCATCGTGCTGAGTAAGAAATCAGGTTTCCCTAAGAATATCATGTTATTATTTCTGTGTATTTTCTCATACATATTATTTGCTATTTAAAACCAATTTGTCTTTTTTAAAAAAATATATTTCAGTCCTAGAATGTTACACTTACAAATTGATGGGTAGATGGTGGAAAAATAGTCCCATGGGCAAATGGATACTATAGGTGGTTAAAACATAAGTTCCCTGTTAAAGAACTAGATGTAGATCTGTGTATCTCCACAACAAATAGCACAATTTTCAAATATAATGGCAATGTAAAAGTTTGAAATCAATTTGAATATATAAAAATATATTGGAAATGTTGCATAAGATATGCAGATATAGAATATATTTTAATTTACTGCATGGATTATAATATAGAACATATAATGGGAAAAGCCACTTGCTATTTGTGTTTTCCATTAAAATAATCAACATTTAGGAGTGAAAACTTAAATAGTTTGAGGAATACAACTTCTGTTTATTTGATCAAGTAACAAATTTGGTTTTACTTTTATATCATTTAAAAGTGCCCTAAATTGTTTCCCATAATGACATATACAAAAAGCACCAAAGCCATTTACAACATATATTCTACGGGCAATAACATTTCTCTTGGGAAAATACAGATACCATCTTTTGTAATTGTAAAGGTGACCAAAACTGAAAAGCAGAATTATATTTGCTGTATAGTGAAACTGAAAGTGGGTATAAAGAAGACTTTCTGACTTTAACACTTACACACACAGGCCTGCTTCTCTCTCTAGGAAGCAGGCTACAAGCAGGCCATTTACCTTTAACCTTTACCTTAACCTTGAGCACCTCTGCCTACTTCTCTCTACAAATAGGCTACAAGCAGGCCATTAGCATTTACACTGTACCTGTCTACTATTGATATGCAAAAGCCAGCCAGCTGCTCTCTGCTTTCAGCTCCAAAAACTGCAGAAAAAAAAAAACTTAAAAAACACAGTTTAAACTCTTGTGGGTTCTTTCCATCATCCCCAGCCTTCTCAACCAAAATACCAAACTAATGCAAGACTATCAGTGCAGACTAATTTATTTCTAACAAAGTGATTTTCTAATTGTCCTAATAACTACACAAGAAACATGTAAGGAAAACTCTGATTACTTTAACATTGTCCAAAGCCTTTCTCAGCATTGTCCAAATGAAACAGGGTATATTGAAGACTTTCTGACTTTAACTTTAACTGGATACAGCTTTCTGCTTGCTTCTATCTACAAAGCAGGATACAATTAGGCCATTAGCATTTTCACTGTACCTGCTTACTACTGATATGCAAACATCAGCTACTAGCTTCTCTCTGCTTTCTTTCCCTCTTTCAGACCTAAAAAGAAAAACTTCAAAACACAGTTTAAACTTTCCACTCGTGGGTTCTTACCACCATCCCCAGCCTTCTCAACCAAAATACCAAACCAATGCAAGACTATCAGTGCAGTGCAGACTAATTTATTTCTAACAAAGTGATTTCTAATTATCCTAATAACTACAAAAGAAACATGTAAGACTCAGATTACTTTAACATTGTCCAAAATCTTTCTCAGCATTGTCCAAAGTCCTTTCCCAGATTGCCCCAAAATCCTCAGTCTCTCAGTCCTGATCATCTTACCAATGTCCAGACAGAGTCCATCTCCAGAAGCTTGAAGACTTGTTCCTTTGACTGCTCCTCCTTGTCTTCCACGCTGTCTTCTCCTTGTCACCTTCAGGTAGCAGGAACTCCATGGTGCCGAGCCAGCAAAGTTCACTTTCTTCTCAAGCCTAACTTTTGCATAGCCTCTTTCAGACACAAATCAAACTCAGCAAAACAAACCCCAACACAGAATTCTAATCTGCAAACTCCTTTACTGCATTCAGTACACATGCTACCAGCCTGGGCAGTCAAGGGTTGAAGGCCCTCGGTGGCCACATGGCCAAGCTCACATGGCTCACATCTTTACAAGATGGCCGATTCCCATCTCTCCTCCATTGAACCTCTCTCTCTATCCCCTCTCCTTATTGGAATCCCAATCGAATTGAATCTCCAATCCTGAATCGAATCCTTCTCTTTGTTTGCACACCCTTTATATACCCTGATTTTCTGCCTTCCCGGAAATCTGTTTCACCTTGACTATTTCACTTCTTTCTTCCCCCTGCATTCCCCTGAAGGGAAATTCCAGCTAAGGTCATTCTCTCATTTTAACATTACCTGTCCTTGAAATCTGCAATCTTAAACAGGAGGGGGGGGGCACACCCTATCACAAAGTCCTTTCCCAGATTGCCCAGAAATCCTCAGTCTCTCAGTCCTGATCATCTCACCAATGTTCAGTCAGACTTCATCTCTGGATGCTTGAAGACATCTTTCTTTGGCGCGCTCCTTTTGCTTGCTCCTCGTCTTCCATGGTGTGTTCTCCTTGTCTTCCAGGTAGCAGGAACTCCATGGTGCTGGACCAGCGAAGTTCACTTTCTTTTCAGGCCTAACTTTTGCACAGCCTCTTTCAGATACAAGCCAAACTCAGCAAAACAAACTCCAACACGGAGTTCAAATCTGCAAACTCCTTAACTGCCTTTAACACACATGCGGCTAGCCCAGGCCAGTAAAGGGCTGCAGGCCCCCAGTGCCCTTCGGCCAAGTCCACATGGCTCACATCTTTACTCTACAAGATGGCCAAGTCCCATCTGTCCTCCACTGAATCTCTCTCTCTATCCGATCGATCCCCATATTGGAATCCAAATCTTTGTTTGCACACCATTTATATACCCTGATTTCTCGCCTTCCAGGAAACCTGTTTCACCTTCCTTCTACATCTCCCTGAAGGGAAATTCCAACTAAGGTTATTCTCACATTTTAGCATACCTGTCCTTGAAATCTGCGATCTTAAACAGGAGATGGGGGGGGGGTTGGTAGCACACCCTATCAAAACAAGAGCAAGTGTATGTAACTAGTGATATCAAAAACATGATAGGCATCAAAGGTAAATGTTTAAGTATATTATGAAATATGAAGATGAATAAGCATCTTTTATATGTTGGGGATATTTCAAGTCATGGAAGTTATATGTTGAAGAAATACCGAGTCATAAGTATTACTGAGTAAATGATTTTGAATAATGTTAGAGAGTATTTGTGCTTTTCTATGTATAAATTGTTTTTTTTCTATGTATAAATTGACATTTATACAGTAACAAAGGTGAAGTTCAAGGGAATGTCCAGAGTCAGAGTGGACTGTCCTTTAAATATTTTTAAAGTAAAGGAAAAATCATTTTTGAGACCTAAAATAAAGGGAATTTTTCAAAATGTGAAAACTGGTTGCCATTACATTTGATCAGGTATTTAGAAAAATATATGTTAAAGATTTTAATTTCATGTGCATCACTTTCCTAAAGTTTCTGAAAATCATAGTGTGATTTAAAGAAGATAGCTGAGTGTTTTGTTTTTGTCAGAATGGAAGTTCTCCCAAAACCTTGGAGGAAATCTTTTTTATCTGCAAGGAATTATATTAGGGACCACTTAAATGCAATGAACCCTACGATGTTGGCTGTGCTAGATTTGTGGCACAATAATTTTAGGTGAGTATTTCTGTTCTTCTTTATTGAATTTTTTTTTTTAAAAAAGATGAAAGTTATTTTTTATCACACCATGATTGTTTTTTATGCCATTTTATTTTTTTATTAGATTTTGTATTTTTTAGATTTCATACTTTGCTCATATTTGTATGGTTGTTGATCCCCTTGGGAGTGCCCCCCCTTCCCTGTTACCAGGTTCTCTTGTCACCCCAACTCCTCTATTGTTGCTGTCAGTCCATGTTTAGCCCTTTGGTCTCTTCTTTTTCTGGATCAATGTCCTTTTCCTGGGTGGGCATTTGTGTTCCTGGGACATGGTTGGCCATGTGTTGTTTATATTCAACACAGCTGAGTATAAAAGACACATGTCTAAGAAAGCGAAGCTCATCTTCAAAGGTAAAAAGGGATTTAAAAACTCATGGTTTGACCAAGGTAAGTCAAAGAAAATATTACTAGATTTTGAACACTATGGATTCATTTACTGTACAGCACTTAGACAGTGTAGAAGTTAAATGACCATTAAACATATTAAGAAGATGCTTAAAAGAAATGTGGGATTGAAATAAAAACTACTGAGAAACCATTATTTTTCCTACCACATAGGCAAAATTCCAAAGTATTGACAGACTGTGCTGGTGAGGCATAGAGAAATGGCCACCATTTTGAGGGGAATTTGCCCTAGCAAATTCTATTACTTGGTATTGTTTCACACCACATGGGCTGGCATCATGACTTATAGCTACAGCTTTGAAACATAAGAAACAGAGAGCAGAATATGTTTACTATGTGCCATTGTACATTAGCATATTTTAGAAGTATTTTATTTAAAACATTACACTTCAATTGACCAGAATAACATGGCACTAATATTTTTTCAGCAATGATTGTACTTGGTGACTAATGTAGTTAATGCATTATAACCTAAGAGGGAACTTTTATCTCATAAAAGGAATATAGTTTTGAATTTTTTTACTAGCCAGTATTCTATATAGGTATTAGATTGAAAACTAAATGTGATATTTTTAATGGTGCTTAGTATCAGATAACATAGAAATCATTTAATTACATTTAATTATAAATAGTTCCTCTAATAGGGATGTAATCAGTACTTGGAGGTGTGTGACACAATGATGCTAATGGTTATATTGTTTTATTTTTATTTATTTATTTATGTATGTATTTATTTATTTATTTATTTATTTATTTATTTATTTAGAGACTAGGTCTCGCTATTTTTGCCTGTGGAACCACAGGCTCACGTTGCCTGGGGTACCACAGACTCAAGCAATCCCCAGCCTCAGCTTCCCAGGTAGTTGGGATTACAGGCACATGCCACCACGCCCAGTTATTTTTTTTTTGGGACAAGGTCTCGCTACATGCCCCCAGCAGGACTCGAACCGCTATCCCTGGCCCCGACAGTGGCTTCCTAGCGCTGCCACCTACAGGCATGCACTACTATACCCAGCCCTATATTGTTTAATTTTAATCTGACAGAAATTCTTAAATTAGCCACATATGTAACCAAGAGTGATAGCATTGCATTCAGAAAACAGATTTTATTGAAAGATGTTGACTGGTGGAATAATTTCCATGTGTTTTTGAAAAATATCAAAAGTAACTGAATTCAAAGGATTTTGACATTACAGGGTCTTACTTAGATGTGAGAACTTCCTCATCTCATGGTTTCTGAATATCCAAAGCTACTTCCTTTGCAAATTGATACAGTTTTTGTTTTAGGAATATTAAATCCTATTATTAGGAATTATTGTTTTAGGAATATTAAATCCTATTATTAGGAATATTAAATTTGGAGCCCTACTTTTTTCTCTATTTAAATTGTTTCAGTTTAAAAGAAAAAATCAATTGAGATGCTTCATCAAATCCAAGTTATTGCAACCTCTACTTCACAGTCAAGTTTCATAGTATTGTACTATTTTTAAAATTAGAATATCATATTCTTAAATATTTCATTTTATGAAACAAATTTTAATGATAAAATCCAGTAATACCCTATTTTGAGAAGTAATTAATTACCAAAAATATTAAACACAAAATCCTTGACATTTAAACTACTGTTTTTTGCCTTTGCAGAAAATTGCGTTTAATTGATGTAGAAGAATTTCATAATCGTCAAGATGCATTAGAGTTGTCAGTTTTCCAGAACATTGTCATGAAACACATGGAATCTGCTAAAGAGACGCTAATAAAAACGTAAAGTTTTCAAATTTTGTTTCAGAAAATAAATTTAAATTTGTGATGTATGGAATATACGTGTTAGCTACTTTCAGAAAATCCTATTGCAACAAGCTCATGATCATTTCTGTTTGAGAGTTCAGTGTGATATCTTTAACTGCCTTTGTACATAATAGTTATCTAGACATTCTATAAAGCACAGATTGTGCAGAAATTTAAATGACTTAATGATTACTTCTTCCCCTCAATATCTGGTTTCTGTCTGCCCTGAGGGGTTATATACCTTAAGGGAACAATCATCAATGAACCATTTAACAGATATTTATTTGACATCTACCATTAATACATGTAAGATGTGTATATTTTCCCTTTTAATTTTGGATAGAGAAAAACAAAGAGTTAAGAGAGGCTATAAGGTGGGGAAATGCATTCTTGAAAGCCATTTACAATATATCTGGGAAGTTAGTTTTATAAGTATTTAGACATCTTTTTGAATTGATCCATAAAATGGAATAGACACAAATGATAATTATTGATGTGGTTGCCAAAAAATATTTTGTGAATATGTCCAGGAAATTTGTACCTATCATGGACCATTGAGTCATTATAAGTAAAATATTAAAACTGCACCAAATTTTAGATTATAGAGAAAAGGAAACTTCATCATAGCTCCATGATTTCCAAACTTAGGAATATATCTTGATAGTTTGAGATTGAATCTTTCTTCAGTCCTTTTCTATTACCCAATGTTAGACTAAAAGTTCTTTGCTTGAGACTTCTTACTTAAAATACTTTAAACTTTTATTTAATATTAATTGAGTTAACATTAAAAATAGAGAAGAGATGCAGAATGGAATGCCATTACCAATTACAGAGGGAAAAAAATGACAAGTGCATTATAAGGATAAATTATATTGATCTATATCTTCAGGGTGATACTCTAGGAATACTCTAGTAAATTGGGTGACAAAGTTTAGAGTAGAATATAAATCTTTATTGAATAATTTTACTGGGAGATATAGATTGATTAACTGTGTATCTTAAAGCTTCCTGATTGATTCTAAGGACAATCTTGAATTGTGACACCTCGCATAGTGAACCAGATATGTTTATTATGGCTAGGCAGACCATCTGCTCATCACAGTCAGGGAGAAATTAGCAAATGATTAAATATGACCTTTACTCAAACCCAAACATCTCCTAATCCTGTCCTTCATGTCTACTTAACAGTTCATCACCTCAGCCTTTTGGGATCTAAGCTATTTTTCTATGTCTTTCTTTGATCTCTTTTTCTGCTTTTACTTATTCTTACTGTCCCTTAAGAGTGAGAATTCCCAGGTGCTTGCTGTTTCTCTTCGTTATGTTCTCAATAATTCCAGGATTTCATCTGTTTCTGCTGTCCCAAGATTTTATATATTTACTGAGTTCATGACCCTTACTACCAATTTTATATTGTTATTTCTTGTATATTTCTTGTTGAATGCCATCCCATCACCTGAGTCTCAACAGTTCTATGACTATGCTTATTTTTTCTTTTTAGTATATAATAAATACTTACTACAAGTATTTATAAATATTATTTATGCTTAGTATAAGGAAGACATAAAAGGTTACCTATTGTATCATTCCCTCAAATTACCTTTCTTCCATGGGGTCCTCAATCTTATCACAAACATCTCTTTTGAATGCCTCTGATTCTACTCTAACTTCTTTTTATAATATGTATTTACACATATGCTCTTCCCCCTTTCTAGCACTTTGAACACTGACTCATATTTTGTACCTCGAATACTTTTTACATAATAGGGAATCCTGTAAATAATTTTGAGACAATGTATCTCAGTTAAAAAAAATTTTTTTTGAGATTAAGTCTTGCTATTTTTGCCCCTGGAAGCACAGGCTCATGTTGCCCGGGGTACCATGGACTCAAGCAATCCCCAGTCTCAGTTTCCCAGGTAGCTGGGATTACAGGCATGCACCACCACACCCAGCTATTTTTTTGGAACTAGGTTTCACTACGTTGCCCTGAGCGGTACTCTAACTGCGATCCCTGGTCCCTACAGTGGCCTCCTAGGCTGTCGCTTACAGGCGTGCACCACCATGCCCGGCCCTAAGATTTCTAAAAATTTATTTATTTTTCTTTTTTCTAGTTCTACAGTCCCAAGCTTAGCCCATATGTTATATGAATTCCTGGAAACTTCTCAGTCCTCTTTCTTAACATAGTATTGCCCTTTCCTGTGTAGTGTTTGCTGTTCGTCCTCTTTACCTATTGCTTTAACAATGGTGCTCCTGCAGAAGAATCTGCAATGGCTTCATCTTAGAACTTGTGGCTACCCAGGTTTTTGTGTTTAGTTCTTAAGTTCTGCAAAAGTCTTTATGGACTTCCCCCCACTAATTTCTTTCTATTTTTCTAGTCAACTATCTCTATTGCAGACCATAAACTTATCATATATATTAGTCCCACCTCACCCATCTATCTTTCTTACTATTCTATTTCTACTTCAGATTTTTTCCTCAGGGTCTTCCTCTTTTCATTACAATCTATCTTTCAGTAAAATTGCCATCTTCACTATAAAACCCTTCTCCATTCCTTAAATGGAAAAGTATATATCTAGCCTCTGACTTTAAAATGGTTTTCTGCTATGACACATTACCTTCATTATTATAAGGGGAAAGGGATAGTGTCATATCTTTTTTATATTTCCCATGACACTCTTCCTAATGCACAGTAGACAATAAACACATATTTCTTAATGACATGAATAAATATATATTTTAAAATGTAGGTATCAGGAAATTTGGGCAACTTTTGATATTGATTATCCATTTAAAAAATCTATTCATTACACAAATGACATGCCAGAATTCCTTAATTTTGTAATAATGGACAATGTTTTGTAAACTGAAAAGGTCATGTCTTAACATTATGGTGTACCTATGAATTTCTTGGTGGTTCTTTTATTATAAGGATACTACATATTTGAAAACTTCATTTCCAGTTATTCTTTCAGGATCTCCATTAAGGGGCTAACTTTATTGATTTTTATTGGTTTAAAGTCATTGTGAAACAGATAGGATTTTAAAAAGCCAGTGAGTTGAACAAAATAATTCCTTCCTTGGTTTAATTAGTTCTTTGCAGTTTAGATTTAAACTCACAAATCCATTGTTTTCAGAATATTTCAGAGTCTGCAGAGGAGTGTTTCATAATAGCCAATAAAGTTAGTTGCTAATTTATTTGAAAAGAACAGGACATCTAGGAGTTAGGCTTCTATTTTTCTCATGGTATCACATTGTTGAGTCATTTTCCATTGGCTATTTTTAAAATTTATCTTCCTAGGAAAAGTGAAATATGCTAGCACTTACATTTCAGAGAGTGGATAATGTCACTAACAATATACCATTGTATGAAGACCTTTGGATGATCAGAAGTTACTCTTAATGCTTAATGTAGGAGGAATAATTCACTGAAAGTATTAACTTTTAAGTATCTTTTGTTCTCTCAAGGTGGTTTCCAGAAGTGCAGAATATTTATTACCAAGGTAATAAAAAAAAGCAATTGCCAACTGGTGACAGCAGTGCCAAATTGGAATCTTTTTTCAATTGTGCTGCAACACTCATGACTTTACAGCTGCAGAACCTAGCTACGGTCTCCATGCAAGATTTCACAGATTTACTCGCACAGCCCACAGTAAGGATACATCCTTCGTGTCTATATACATTGGTTGATTTATTTATTTTCAGTTCTCTTTCAAAGAGAAAACTTATAATAAAATACCTATTCCATTGGGAGAACAGAAAGGCTAGATTTATCACATGTATCTATCAGAGTCAAAGTTATTGTCAACCTGTGTATTTTTGAAATATCATTATCAGTATCATCACTTTGTCAGGTTTAGTGAAAATTCCCTTTATTGGGGAATGTGGATCATGAGGTCTGTAGAAAGTTTCAACAATGAATTCTTTCCCTTTCTGCAAAAAGATCCTGTTACAGTGTGAATGATACCTGGGAATTTAAAGGTACTTTACTTGGGCTCTTTCTGGTGTGATCCCAGAAACCCACTGCTGTGTGCATTGTCATTTTTCTGAATACTTGATCATATGGTTGTTACAAAGACCAACATGTCTGCTTGGAATGCATTTTTGCTCTCTTTAGTAGACCTCATTTCTGATTTAATGGTACAGGGCATAAGAGGAAGGATGAATTCCCAGGTATTCTAATTGAGCCCAGTCTACTCTTAATCATTTTATCACAATTCATATCTATGTGTATGAGTGTGTGTGTGTAGGAATACTTTTTTTTTTTTTTTTGCAGGACTCTGTTAGAGCTTATGAACATCCAGGTTTCATCTTGAGACTGATTCTTGAAAATGACAGCATTAAGTTTGAACCTGAGTTTGAGGACTATGTAGAGATTTTTTTAAATGTTTATGATGTTATGATTAAGGCTGTCAGTTTTGTGCCAAGAGTTGAGACAAAGTTGTATTCCAAGTGGGTAAGTAACATTGCTATATTTGTAAGACTGTTGATTTTGTAAGATGAGAGTCATTCAAATAACTTCTGGAAGGTGTATACAGGTGCTTTGTAGCATAGAAATGACCTTAAAACTGAGTTTTAAGGAAGTTTTGCTTAAAAAACACTATTCTTTCATTAGATTTTTGTACAATATATCTAGCTTTTTAGTCTAATATTCCACTGGACTCAGCTAAAGACTTTCTGAGGGGAAGTAACTGAAGCTATACTGAAGTTAAAAGCAGCTAATACTCATTGAGTCACTCAGTGAAGCACTCATGCCATTTGCTGTGACACCTCCTCTGTGTTGTGGAGTTCTGTCATGCTTTCCCATTTTATATCATAGCTTTGTAAAACTGGTTACTACCCCCCATACACCTTTTGCCACAAACAATATTTCTCAAATCATAGCTCCTCCCTTCTATGGTCAAATATTAATCAAAGCTCTACAGAATTACATTTCCACAGTAGTCAAGGCCATCTAGTAATGAAATGAACACATGTAAAAATTCTTATAAATTACAAGGGTTTTAAGTTTGGAAGTTCAGTTAGTATATTTCTTTTTCCTTTTCTATTTTCAGTAGTTTATAAATATTTTATGCATACTGAATACCAGAAAAATATACAAAATCTTAAGTAGTAATAAAGTTAGCCTGTGCATACCTACAATCAAATTAAGGAATGAAATATTTCTCGGTTTTAGGTTCTTCTGCCCCTGATTGTTCCTTATTGTTCATATTCCTGTCCTTCTACCTCTAGTAAAATTACCAGTATCCTATATTTTGTAGTTATTAAATTTTAAGAGTTACTAGACAAAGCTGAAAGTGGAGAAAGGTTTTATAATCATCTGAATATATGTCATTGCCATTTTATATCAAATATGACTGACCTTCTTGGTTTATAAAGAAAATAGGAAAGCATGACAAGTTTTAACTAGGATTAAGCAGTTAATTTAGACTTCCGAGGAAAAATGGTATTTTTCCTATCACATTTTGAGAGATGGGTCTTATGTGGGTCATTACATAGTGGTAATCCTGTTTATCTGAATCCAGTGCATCATCTGGTAACATTTAAAAAATACAAATCCTGAGCTGTCCCCCTCCCCCACCACCCAACAGTTGCAGTTTCACAATGACAGTAGATATTCTTGATTCAATAATTTTACTTTAAATATAATACATAATATAGATTGCTTTATCTTAAAGATTAAAAAAAAAAAGACAAGACAGCTAGCTTCTGCTGAGCTCATGGGTGCAGTGGTGATGGTGATATTCACTCAAGCTCTCATGAAGTATCTAGCTCTGTACAACATGAATTTATTAAATGCTCACTAATAGGCATAGCAGGCAAATGAACCCCAGATATCTGAACAAATTACCTTGTTCTCTAAGGAATAAAATTTTGCTAATTTACGTGCTATAAAATTCCTCTATAGAACATGATTTTTTGTTTGTTGCTGTTAAATGTCCCTTTTGGGGGGTCTATAGGTAAAGCATACATATTTTTAAGTGAAACTTGAATCAAGGTAAGAAACAACACAGGCACATTTACTTGTCCTCTTATTTGAAGAGAGAAATAGGCTGTGGAGATTTGTTTGCTTATTTAAAATTGTTCTTTGTTCCTTCCCTGCAAACCAATTTTTAAATATTGATCACAGAATGTATATATTTTACAACTAGGGGTTTTTGACTGCTCTAGTTGTTTTGACATAGTCAGAGATCAAAGGTCAGTGGGTGAGTTAAACAATTTCGTTGTTTAAGATAGAAGGTGTGATCAAAGGGTATATTGATAGGATACCAAATTAGTTTATATTTTTCTTATATGTATAGTGCAAGAGCTATTCTTTCCTGAGTACATATACAATGCACAAATAAAATGGTCTATTTTCTGCCTTTATAGTCTTATTTTGAGTTACTTTCAAATAATTTTTCTTTCATATATATAGAAGGGGGGAACAACATAACCTGGTAACCCCCGTAAAGAAAAACAAAAAATTAAAGCCGGGCACGGTGGCTCGTGCCTGTAAGCTTCAGCCTATGAAGCAGCTGGGGCTAGGGATCACGGTTTGAGTCCTGCTTGGGGCAGTACAGCGAGACCTAGTCCCAAAAAATAGCTGGACGTGGTGGTGCGTGCCTGTAATCCCAGCTACCTGGGAAGCTGAGGCTGGGGATTGCTTTTGTCCATGGTACCCTGGGCAAGGTGAGCCTGCAGTTCCATGGGCAAAAATAGCGAGACCTAGTCTCAAAACAACAACAACAACAAAACAAAAAAAGAAAAACAAGAAAGAAAAGGAAAGAAAACCAAAAAATTATATGAAACCTGGCTATGGATTTCTGTCATTAACAGAAAGTAAGATATTCCTTTGAAAGCTTTCTCATCAGCTGAAATGGCATAAAGCTAAAAAGCAATTACCACTAAGACAATGGTTCACAGGTCACAAGGTGGTAGGAGAACCCTGGAGTAGATAGCAATGTAAAATAAAAAAATAATATTTTTTTAAAAAAGCAGTTACCAATAATTTCTATGGGAAAAAAATTTAAACCTTCCAAGACCCCCATAATAATATACCAAAACATAAAATATAACAATAAAGTCTGACATAGTACTAACTCATAGTAAAAGCAGGAATGATAAGAGAGATACACAGTCTATTAGTTCCTGGGGAAGGAGCTTATGAATAAGAAAAAAAAAGTTGATATTGGCACTTGTACAAGCATAAATGACACAGTTACCTTAACTGAAGGTATTTTTACTAACAAATACTGGTTTTTTTCTGATGTGTAGGAAAGTAATTCTAAACCACCCAACTTGAAACCTGTAATTCTGAGTGAAATCGTCGATGCTCACAAAAAAAAGGTTAAGGAAGTGACCATGAAGGAGAGTCTGGCACCTACTGAGCATCTTAGGCTCTATGACAAGTATGATTTTTTGATTACCAAAAAAGCTGAGCAGGATGCTGACATTTTCCTTGCAGAAAATCATAATTATGAGAAAATAATAGAGGAAATTCGCAAATACCAAAAACTAATAGAGGAAATACAGTACACATCTAGAAAGGTAAATGACCCATTTTTTTTGTATATCTGTTATATGTACCTATTAACCTTTTCTTACTTTCATTTGAGGTGTTTTTAGAATATATAGAGAAAAACTGGACCATTACTATATATTGAACCTATGTTAAGCACTGTGGTAAACATGGAAACATGGAGACTGGCAAACCAGATACAGTTCTTGTGCTCACAGAAAGGTTAGCATGACAACACTGACTTTTAAGTGCTTGATATCATTTGACAACTCAGAATTCTAAAAAGTTAGGTTTTTTTCTTTAGTGTTTGTAAACTCTGAAAAATATGGTAGTTATACTCAAATGTGATTATTTCTGTTCAACAGGAGACTGGTAATTTCATGTTTCTTCTTTTGGAAAAGAACATCTACAAATAACAAGGAAATAGATAGAACCACAAAATTAGTGACAAAATGGCAATAGCAAACTTTTCTATAATAATCACTTTAAGTGTAAACAGATTGAATTCACCAATTATAAAGCATGGTATGTCTGGTTGGAATAGAAAGTAGAATCCAACTTTCTTCTGTTTCCAGGAAAAGCCTCTAAACACCAAAGATAAACATAGTCTTGGAATAAAGGGTAGAAAACAATCCTTCAACCAAATGATACCCAAAGGAGGACAGAAACGAACAAATTATATCAGCTATTATAGATTTCCTTTCTTTCCTTCCTTCCTTCCTTCCTTCCTTCCTTCCTTCCTTCCTTCCTTCCTTCCTTCCTTCCTTCCTTCCTTCCTTCCTTCCTTCCTTCCTTCCTTCCTTCCTTCCTTCCTTCCTTCCTTCCTTCCTAATTTTGTTCTTTAGGTTACAACTTCTGTGTTATTATTATTTTTTCTCCCTCCCCCCTCTGGTGCCCCTTTCATTTTCTCAAACCCCACTCTTGTTTCTTAGCTGTGCTGTGTCCATTAGTCTCTTTCCTATGTTAGTGTCTTTTCTCTGGGTGCAGGACTGTGCTGTTGGGACCAAGTGAATCTTGCTGTTAGATTTTCAGTCTTAAGTTTGGGTTGGGTGGCCAAGTTCTATTCATTTGTGATCTGTCCATGTTTTCTTGCTGCAGGCCGTCCTCTCCAAACCAATCCCATCTCCATTATTTTGTTGCTTATCTTTATGGCTCTGGTGTCGGACTTAGGGGGTCTTGCCCCCAGCCAGTGTTGGTTGAGAAGTTTCTCTGTGAGTTCATACTTCTGTGAGTGTCCTTTATAGATCATCTCCTCTGCTTCAGTTTGCAGTTTTGATGTGGGGCCCATTACCCCCTCCTTGGTCATCCTCCTCTCTCCCGCAATGGGGGATGCATGTTGTTCTCCTTGAACATTTCTCCAAAATGAAGTCCCGGGTCTTGATCCGGGGGGTATAAAAGTGCGCATGGTGACTTTGTGTCTCTGGGCTGTTTTGTTTTGGTCTTACATGCACTGTTCGTTTGGTCGTCCTTCTGCTTTGTCCAGTACCAGCCTGTGGGCTGGACTCTTGTCTGGCCCCTCACACATTCCATGTTGAGGTTGGCAACGCACTAATTCTGGTTCCCCTGAGGTTTAGCTGGAGTAAGAAGTAAGAGAGAAATGGAAGGGACACCCCCCCACCCCCGCCATACTGTACTCTGCTTCTCAGCAGGCCTTGGGAGTGTGGTGCCCGCTCACTGGCTGCCTGGGCAGACCCCGGAAGCGGCCACCAGCCCCTCCCCCTCCCTGCCACATGGGGAGTGGGGCAGGGCCAGCTACGTGCTGGCGCGGTGACAGCCCACATATAAGCCACCACCGGCGTCGGCCAAGGATGACCCACACACCTATCGGACGTGTGTGCACCCTGCCTCACCCACCCTCCAGAGGCAGACGAAGTCGGCATGCCCCGAGGGTATGGCCCCCATAACGGGGGGTCGCAGGGGTGCGTGGGGGGGGGAGCTAGATTTTCTTTCTTTTTTAGTATATTAAATAATTTATTTATATATAAATTTCACATCTGTGTGATCCCTGGGGTTCACCCACCACCTTCCCTCTCTGACCAATCTCACTCTCTCCCACCGCACCTCCCCAGTTGTGTACTAAATCACAGTCAAAGATATAATAGATTTTCACCTAAGAAAGGTCAAAAGAGAGAGGAATGGATACTATATTGAAGGATAATAATAGAAAGTCATAGCTCTCATCAATAGAAATGCATCAAATGAAGAAGCATCAAAATAGATAAGGCATTATCCCTGAAACAGACATTAGATAAATACCTTCATGTCTGGGTACTTCAGCGCTCCACTTTTACCAATGAACAGACCAATTAAACAAAATAAAAAAGATACAATATCCTTAAAATATTAGACCAAATGTTCATAATAGACATTTATAGGGCACTGCACCTCCAAAAGCTGAATGCACATTTTTCTCAAGTGCACATAGGAGATTCTCCAAGATTGACCACATATTGGGTCAAATGACAAATTTCATAAATTTTTGAAGATTGAAATCATGCTAGATGTTTTCTCTGACTAATATGGTATTAAACTGGGAATTAACCACCAAAAGCAGAAAAAAAACCTCTTATACATGGGAACTCAACAACATACTAATGAATGACTATTTAGCTAATAAGAAAGTCAAGGAAGCAATCAGGACAATGATGATACAACCTTTCAGAACTTATGGGACATAGTGAAAACAGTATGAAGAGGGAAGTACATTATAATACAGGTCCACATCAAAAATCAAGAAAGTAATGAGAGAGAGAGAGTGGGGTAAAACTGCAAGAGGGATGGTCACAAGAGATTAAGATGATGATTCATGTGTGAGAAGGTGGATGGAGAATACCTTGGGGTAGACAACAATGCTTTATATTTTTTATATATATATATATATAACATATATGTACATGGAACCATTTTTAAAAATAAAATTTAAAAAATTCTAGTAAGTAAATAAAATAAATCTTTGAATATTTTCTATTAAAAATAAATAAAACTGATTTCAAATGAGAAAAAACAAGAAAACGCAAATAATCTTATTTCTCATTTCAAGGAACTAGAAAAAATATGAACAAAAAAAGACAATAGAAGGAAGAAAATAGTGAAAATTAGAGTAGAATAAATGAAATGAAAATCAAAAATATAACTCAAAACATTAATGAAAGCAAAAGTTGTTTTTGGAAAAAAATTAAATATTTAGCTAGGTACTAAAAAAAGAGAACTCAGATATGGCGAATCAGAGATGAAAGAAATTACAACAGACATCCCAGAAATACAGAGGATAATAAGATATTACTGTGAAAATTGTGTGCTAGTAAGTTGAATAACCTCAAAGAGATTATCAAATTCTTATAAATATTCAGCTGTGACTGAATCAGGAAGAAAAGGGAAGCTTGAGTAGATCACTTATAATCAAGAAAATTGAAATAGTAATCAAAATGCTCACTCCAAAAAGTCCATGGCCAGATACTTTCACTGAGTTTGACCAAACCTCCAGAGGGGAATTGATGCCAATCTATATCTCAAACTCTTCCCCCAAAATTGAAGAAGTACTTCCAAACATTTTATTAGGTCAGTCTGATGCTAACACCAGACCAGCCAAAGATACCACAGAATATGAAAACTACAGGTCAATCACCCAAATGAATGTAGTGTAAATATCCTCACAAACCACATTCAACAATGCATTAATGGAATCATGAAGCAGGATTTATTCCAAGGACTGAGGATAGTTTAGTTTCTGAGATTAAAGGAACATAATTCACATAAACAAAGGAAAGATAAAAATCATATCATTAGACCAGACAAAGCATTTGATAAGATTTAACATCCATTTATGACAGGAAATACTTTAAAATGGGGGGAGATGGACTTTATCTTAGTATAATAAAAGGCGTTTATGACAAACCCTCAACTATTACTCTCAGTGGTGAAAAACTGAAAACTTTTCCACTAAGATGTGGTACAAAACAAGAATGTCTGTTTTTAAATAAAACACTTAAACTCCATACTGTTTAACAATAACTCAGTTCTGAAAAATTTGATATCCATACTATCTTGAAGTAGAATTGGTTTCCAAGATAATAAACTCTTTTAGATTTACGCAGAAGATATTTGTAAAATATAAATTAGCATTAAAAACCCACCTCCCCCCATTATATTAAAATTTTTTAATTTTGTTAGATTGTATGTACATAAATGAGAAAGGCAAAATTGTGGAACTCATTTATTCTCATGTTAATTAAATATTTAATACTTAACATTGCAGGCTATTCGATTAGGAATGTTTGAAGTACGCTGTGAGGAATTAATCAGAGCTTTGGTGAGGCGAGCAGATGTTATTTGTGGAAAACTTATAGCTAAGATGTTCAAAGATCATCAGGAAGTAAATACAAGGTATTTATGTGATATTGATTATATTTTGTTTTTCCAGAAGGATGTTAAATAGAATCAACTGAATAATAGAATAGAGCAGTGTCTTACATGACCCCAAAGAACAGATAATGCTAAAATATTTTTAACTGGTTAATTTTATTTTGTTTACTAGCATTTTAAACATTTTAAACATTTCACAACAAATGTGCCTTCCCAATTGTCTGAGTTAAGGTGGTTTTAAAGGTTGTTTGTGTTTTAATAGCATAAGTTGGATGGGTATTATTTAACAGAATTTTAAATTTGAGTAATCAGTTTACAAAATTGGTTGTTAAAGTAGGTTTTGCAGTATTTGTCCTAGGTTCAAAATTCCCTCAGCTTTGAAAATTGATCTTACTCTACTCAACAAGACCATGGTAACTTATTCTACCAAAAACTCATTTTCTTAATAACGTGGAGATTTTTATGAAAACTGACATAAGTTCACTGAATATTGATGTCTAAAGCATAATACCTATTTGCCTAAGACAAATAAAATCAGACTTCTAGCAACAGGAGATGGTGTTGCTTTGGGAAACTTTTTTTTTTTTTTTTTTTGGTGTCAGGTGAGAAAAATTCTGAATAATCAGAATTTTAAAAAGTATTATAAGATTATTAGATAAGACTAGATAATAAAAACAATATTTTTGTCAGGCTACATAAAAGTCTGAAGAAAGCTATATTTACTCTGTGTTAGGCGCAACACCAGGCACTTAAACTCTAAATGTGAAAAAAAATTGCAATGGACCTTACAGTGGAGAACTAGACATACAGCAAAGCAATTACAGTGAAGTGCCATGAATATTCTATTGAGCCACAGAAACAGAACAAAGAGAATGATTGATTTTCCTTCAGGGTGGAGATTAGTGGCCACAGGAATTTCAGAGGTTGCAAAGAAGTGATGTGTGAATTCATTTTGAAGGGTGAGCAGTAGTCTCTCTGGTGACCGCATTCCAGGCCACGAAATAATATAAAGGAGCGAATTGTGAAACCAACATGGGTGCCCAAGAGTGAGGAGTGTTTTGTGTTGCTTTCACAGATACTGTGAGGTGTACAGCTGAAGAGAGGGACATTTGTGTGAAAGAGAGCTACACTTAGGAACCAGAATCATATATTCAGCTTAAAGTATCTCTTCCCCTAACAGTACTAGAAGAATAATGCAAATGGTGTTTACTTGTAGATTTTCATGAAAAGTGATATTTATTTTAATTTCATAGCTATTTTCCCTGCCTCTTATCTGCACACCGAGCTCTGGTCAGTTCAACTTTTTCTTTTTCTTTTAATTATACCTCTCACTGGACTCACCAGAATACTCATCTGAGATGTATAGAAAATATATCAGAACGGTTATAGGAATCAATAGCTATGAATGCCTAGACTTCTTGTCCCTATGTGTCTTAACTCACCAACTCACTGTGAACCCTGTCTTCGGGCATTCTAAGAGCAAGTCTGTCACACTTTCAAATATCTCTCTCTACGTGATCTCAAACCTATTGCTTCCCATCCCGCTGGAGTTGACTCCATAAACCATCAGGCATGCCCTCTGTGTCTTATTTTCAACCTGTTCTTTGCTATTGATTCTGATGAAAGTTTACAAAATGGTTGCAAACCCTGATCTATATTCCAACTCCCGAATTCAACCCCACAACTTTGTGCTATTCCTCTCTCCAATTCACAGCCAGTTTTGTTGAACATCTGTGTATTTTATTGGAATTTCCATGGTGATCACTATGCTTTTTATTAATATCACCATAAACTCATTATTTGTAATGGCTAAAACCCAAATCTGTAGGAAATAGTTTCATATTAACAAATTCCTGAGGCATATAGACCCATTTCAGTCAGTCCCTCCAAATAGAGTTAATCACTGTTTTGCTTTGTACCTCTTGAGGTACAAATCTTAACAGCATCTCTGGTAAACCTTTAAAACTCTAGGTTGATATCATTGTTATGTTCCCTTTCTTCTGTACTAATTTGTAAACTTCTTGAGGAACATTTTTACATCTTATCTACTTCTATAGCTGTCACTTTATAGGGTAGTTAATACTATAATGGATGATGATTAAATGTGTATTGAATGCTAAGCAAAGAACACAAATTTGCTTTTAATTCATTAGATGTCATATAGGTAAAACGCTTATTTTATTTTTCATGTAGTGGATCATTTCAATAGTATATAGGTATATAGTGAAGAATAAAATTTAATAGCTTGACTTTGTCTATTGTTTCAGATTGTGTGAAGAATTTGAGACTATAGCTGAAAAAGCTCTTAGTACGCCTCCAAATACAGCAGAGCTAATGGAAATGAAGGTACTGTTTATAAACGTTGAGAGATGTGTGTGTATGTTCTTTTTCCTCCCTCACCTTTCATAAATAAATTATTGATATGACAACAATAGCAAATAATTCTAAAAATTGAAATGGGATTACAATAATGTTGATTTTTCTTTTTTAAGTGTATATACGAGATTCACACATCTGCAGTTTGGCGACTTAGGCTGGGCACTCTTGATTTATCAGTGAAGTTTTATAGGAAACTTTGCTTGCTTTTTTTCTTTTTAATTACAAAAGTAAAAATTGAAACAATATGAGATTTTAGAGTACAAAGCAAAAGGTTCTCTTTCTCCACAATTTCTGTAAGGTAATGATTCTCTACTGTTTAAGTATGAATTCTGTTCTTTATATACATAAGCTATACATACATACAACAAATAGTGATTATAAAGTTAAATGTAACTACATATTTAAATAGCTGATATATTTAGTATAACTAGATAAATTTCTATCTGTATCACAGAGATAAATGAAAAAAAAAACATAGAAATGGAGATTAGAGATTTAAAAAGGTCCTTAAAATATTTAAGAAAATGAATATTTAGTTCATAGACAAGAAGGTGGGTCAGCATAAGATAGGGAACATAATTACAAGTAATTGCTAGTTTTCTCATTTTTCAGTTGAGTGTAGGTTTCCTTTGTCATTTATATTCTTAAGATTAAATTGATATGTATGAAAGAACTTTGTGAGAACTGCATATATTACATGTACATAACACAGAGGCGCAGGTATGTATGGTCATACACACGCACACATACACATTCACCCACTTACACAAGCACAGAATTGCTTCTTCTAAAATAGAATCATTTTTTGTTGCAAATTATTTGCTTCACAATGTACCTTCTTTTTATTTCTCCTAATGGGTAACTAGGGTCTTATTTCTTTTCTAAATCAATAGCCAATTACTCCAATGCAATTTATTAAAGAAGCTGTCATTTCAAACTGATTTGAATTGCATTTTTTACAACAGTAGACTTCCACATGCACTTTTTGAACTCTCTATTCTGTTCCATCATCTCCTTATTCTTGAATTAAAACAAGAAATGTTTAAGTCATTACATTCATATAACATGTTTTGATTATTGACAAGATTAGTCTGTCATTTTTCCTTTTTCATAGTTATCATTGCTACTTTTTGATGTTTGCATTTTTAGAGACTTTTAGAACTTTGTCAAATTTAGTTTTTAAAAATGCCATCACAGTCTTTATTGAAATTGAGTTGATTCTATATACTGATTAGAGGCAAATTTACATCTTTACAATATTGCAGCTTAACATATGTTTTATATTTAGCCAGAACTTCTAAAATGTGCTTCAATAAAGTATTATAGTTTTGTCTTATATAAATTTTGCGCATTTGTTAAATTTGCCTATTGTTAGTATTTACTTTGTTAACTAAGTGTTGCAAGTTGAAAGTTTTCTATTCCTTATAATGGTTATTTTACTAGGACTTCTCTTTCCCAACTATCAATTAAGGGTAAAGCCCAGGTCTGCTTTTTTTTTTTTTTTTTTTAATTTTTGTTTCTTGTCATGCTGAATTGTCAGTACCTCATATAGTATCAAGCTCATAGGTGGTATCTGTCTCAAAACACTATTCCGAAATGTTATCAGATGAAATTTGCTTTATATCCTTCAGAAGCCCATAGCACACTTCTTGGGTTTTTCAGTGCTTTTGAATGTATTATTCATTTTATATTCTACCCCCCTTCCCCCTGCTTATTTAGTAACAATATTTGGGGATGGATGGAAGTAAACTCCTGCATCCCCTATTCTTGAAATAAAAGTCTATACTTCTAAACAAGTCTGTGCATATTTATGCAATGTATTTCCACAGGCTATTTTTTGACATGAGCTGTTCATTAAAATGCCATCTGTAACTTTTATTTTCCCTCAGGCTTATATTCAGAAAGTAGAGACAGTTGACATGATTGAACTGGAACAGCGATTGGTAGATTCTAAAAACTGCCTTGCCTTCCTTATTGAGTGTGCCAAGTTTTCTCCGGCAGACATTAGGCTAAATAATAATGTTTTCCAATGGTATGGAAGAATGGAAGAAATTTTTGATGAACACCGGAAAATCATTAAAGAGAAAACAGAACAATATCAAGAAGGTCTTAAGGTTGGCATCAGAGATATTTTAAATTATTTTCATTTTCTGGAAATATTTAACTTGCCACTTCTTACATAACATTGTTAATGCCTCTCTTTCACAGTTCATATATTTTAGCTTTCTCATACTCTAGGTCTTAGTAGAATATAGTACTCTTATATGTTATATTATTTTTATCATCTAACTTCCAAATTCCCTTAGTCAAGTGTACTTTCACAATTCATAATCTCTCAAACTCCTTAAATACTGTGCCTAAAATCATCAAAAATGTTCCATAACTCTAACCTTCTCTTGCATGTGTGTCCTCCATAGAGGTTGGTTTGTAATTTCACCTGTGTACTTGTTCAGCCTCACCTCCTACCTCTGCCTACTTCCTATTCTTGACTTTTCCATAACCCAGAGCAGCATCGAAGTCCCTCTTCTCCTACACCCGTCTTATCTTGCACATTCCCTGTTCTTTTTCAGCAGCTATTTTAGTTTCACCTTTTCTCCATTGATATGCCACTACCTAGTGCTGAACCTGGTGTACAGGCTGCTCAGAGCATGCCGTAGCTAACGTCTGAATAAACAACATAGTGTTTTCAGTCTCACTTTACAGATGAAAAGTTAAAATTCTCAAAGGAGAAACGGTTCATTACAGATCAGTCAGTAAAGATGTCCTTTGCCAGTAAGCCTACCCCTATTTGTACCACACTGCAGCAGATAATACTGAGACAATTGACAGAATGAGTTTGGAGAGTAATTCATAGACTGAAAACAAACAAGAAACCCCATCAATTTAAATCTACCGCGTCCTGCACGCACTGGCTCCACTCACCTCTTGAGGTCGGGTGGGGTGGAGCTGGGGTCAGCCCGGGGAGCTGCTGGGCCTGGCTAGCGCCGGGCCCCACCGCACATCTGAGCCCTGTGAAGAAGCAGAGCGTGTTGTGCGAGGGTGGGGTGGGGTGGGGTGGGGGGGTTCCCCCACAGATCCCTCTGGGCTTGCCTCCACTCATGAGAGCCCCAACCAGGATCAAGACAATTATTCATTCACAGAAACCAAACGGGTGAGGTACTGGAGAAAAGTCCCTTAAATTGTGCCACCCGGGCAGGACTCAAGGGGAACAGGGCGAGCACCACACAGCACTGAACTGCGAGAACAAACAAAATACGACACTTTCAATGCCACTGAGGAGCTGTGAACAGAAACCTGGCACAGAGACGCTGTCAATAAGGGCACGGCACACCCTCTTTGCTTGGAGGGAAGAGGCTTGCCCAAAGCCGGGCACGGTGGCTCGTGCCTGTAAGCTTCAGCCTATGAACCGGCCGGGGCTAGGGATTGTGGTTTGAGTCCCGCCTGGGGCCTGTAGCGAGACCTAGTCCCCAAAAATAGCTGGGCGTGGTGGCGCGCGCCTGTAATCCCAGCTACCTGGGAAGCTGAGGCTGGGGATTGCTTGAGTCTGTAGCAACGGGAGCCTGCGGTTCCACGGGCAAAAAGCCTGCGGTTCCACGGGCAAAAATAGCGAGACCTAGTCTCAAAAAAAAAGGCTTGCCTAATGGCAGTGGCCCCACAGCAAATCCCCAATGGAAGAGACCTACCATCAACTGATGCTGTCCCTTTGAGGATCTCCTCTTCCAAAACATACAGCTGGAGTCATGCCCCCAAAGCCAAAGACCGGAAGCATGACTGAAGGAGTAACAAAATGTTGCAAGAAACTGCGGAGATGAGACCCACCAAGAAACAAGAAGCAATCATACAAGCCAAAGGTGCTCCAACCTGCCTACAAAAACAAAGGCAGTACAGGAAAGATAAACAGCAGCTCTACCAAGTCCCGGGAAATCGTACCCTCACCAAGGATGAGGAAATGGGTCCAGAAAAGAAAAAAAATAAAGACTAAAGGGCTAAACATGGACAAATAACAAAAAGAAAGGAGGCAAAGAGACCAGAGGGAGCATAGTGGGGGTACGGTAATCCTATGGGGATCAGCAATTATACAATCATGTATTGTAAAAAATCCAAAAATAAAATTAAAAAATTAAAAAAAAAAACAAACTAATCTATATTTCTGTTTCACATTTAGATAATTTCAGAATTTAATTTTTTCAAAAACATCATGAATATTAGATATTAGAATACAAGGCTATAAACTCTTAGAAAACTGCTTGGTGACCCAGAATGATCTATATTTGTTGTGTAAGGTTTACTATTCTACATACTACATAAATGTTGATGAGTTTTTCCTCTCATTTTTCTTCCCTGCTGGGCCACACTAATAAACTTGCCAGGAAACTAAAGAGGAGTGAAATTAACCTAGATAAGTTATAAAATTTATTTTTGAATTATCTACGTTTAACTTTTGCATATTTTAGTGACAACTACTTTTAGAGGCATTTAATTTTGAATGCCTTACCAATAACTATTTTGTAATAAGCTTTACTCACTAAACAAAAGCAAACACCTACTTTATATTAGAAGGTTTAGCTTTTAGTTTTCTAAATCTGAATTTATTTACCTTACATATTTCTTTTTTTGTTGTTCGTTTATTTTTTTATTAATTTATTTTCTTGTATTTTGTGGGTACACTTTTTTTTGCATCGTTATCTACCCTGGTATTCTCCCATCACCTTCACCTTATCACCCATGAACCATAGTCTTAATCTTTGTGCCTCTTCTACCCCTGATTACCTCCTCCCTCCCCCTCTCATGCTCTGTGCTTCAATTTTGCTGAAAGTTAGTTTTAAATTTTTCTTGTTTGTTTGTTTTCCGTTTATCCCTCATATAAGTGAGACCATCCAATATTTCTCTTTTTCTTTCTGGCTTATTTCTGCTAGCATGATTCCTTCTAGCTCCATCAATGTTGCCACAAATGACATGAGTTTATCTTTTTTGATTGATTAATTATGTTCCATTGTGTACATACACCACAACTTTCTGATCCATTTGTCTGTTTGGGGGACTTTTGGGTTGTTTCCATATCCTGGCTATTGTAAATAAAGCTGCAATAAACATCCGGGAACAGGTGTCTTTATGAATTAGAGTTCTTGTAACCTTTGGGTAGATTCCTAGAAGTGGGATTACTGGATCAAATGGAGTTCCATTTTCAGTAGTTTAAGGGTCCTCCACACAGCTTTCCATAGTGACTGGAACAGTCTGCATTTCCACCTTTTATACTTCAAAGTGTCCCTTTTTCTCCACATCCACACCAGCTACCTTTACATATTTCTTATAAAGAGGGTCAATGGGACCAAAATACTAACCTTGGAATATTCTCTTTTATTATCACTAATTGAAGAAATACCTGAATATTAGAACAGAATTAAAGATACTTGGTTTTTTTCCCAGTTTGTAAAAATGCTAGATACATGTTTTTAAAATGTTTTCTTTTTGTGCTATACTTGACTATTGTAAGATTTTTAAATACTTATAAATCATTTGTTGTATAAATTATCTAGCATACTAAAGAATTCCTTTGTTTGACACATTATTCTTTATTAGTTAGAACTTCTTACAGTGATAGTACAAGGTTGAAAGCCTTCTAACATGTGAATTACAAGAATCTTGATTTATTCACTTTAAACCTAAACTCAAAAATTCAACATATTTAGATCCTATTCATTTTCCATATTATCCCTTTCTTGACATTTTTCCAGTGAAAAAATATACTAATAATAATTCTGGTAACCCTTAAAATATTTTAAATTTCTATTGATGCCTAGGGGTTTTAACTTTTAAAATAGTAATAACAAAGATTGTTTTTATTAGTTGCGGTGTGACCGATTTATGGAGGAACTGGAGAGTTATGCTAAACAGTCAGAAGAATTTTCTTCTTTTGGAGATCTTCAGGATGTACATCGATACCTGAAAAAGGCTCAAACGCTGAATGCAAAGTTGGACTTAGCAGCAGACAAGGTATATAAAAAAAAATTCTTAAAAGGACGAATTAATTCAAAAGAAAGAATTCTTTGAAATAAAAGAATGACTTGTGTATTTACCTTTAAGAAATAGAATAAATATCAGTTAAACTGCTTTTGATTAGAGAACAATCAAGAGACACTAATGGATTTTGTATACATACTTCAAGTAGGAGCAGCATGACTGCTTTTCACTGGTAATGATGATCATTCAGCGGCCATCTTTGATTTGAAAAAGAGTTCAGTCTCCATCAGCTTCTTCAATTTGATTTTACATTACTTAATCATTTGCATCATGTGATAGCACCTGTTACTGTTTGACATCCCCTCTTCATAGAAACCAGCCTACACTTGATGGCTGTTTTAAAATTAGACCTACTTTCTCCTTCAATTTAAAACCACTTTCTTCCCAGTATCACTACTTCAGAAACCATGTTTCTCATTAGAAGAAGCTGAAAGAGGAAAAGTCATACTGTTTACCAAGCAAGTTGTTTGAAATTATTAGCTGTCTATTTTGTAAAAAAAAAAAAAAAGGGGGGGGGGAGGGTGGTGGGAGGAAGGGGAATATGAAATAGATTCAACCCTTTGTTTTTTACATCGAGAGTTTTTAGTATCAGTTCAGTTAATTAAGTAGTTTGTAAAAATTGCAAATATATAAACACATGGGAAAAAGCAGAAACAGGTATTTTTTAAGCTGAAATCACATTTTTCACATTTGTCAATTCTAAATATTTTTCTGGTAATCTCACACCTTTATATATTTCACTGCCACACTAGGAGGAATTAATGCTTCCTTTGCTGTTATTTTTTTTAATCCTACTTATTGTAAAGACTTTGATCTGGTTGCATTTCTCTACAAAAGCATCTGTGACTGCACTATTTTTAGCCTGCTCTCTCACAACTCTGAGTAGGACCATTTTTTGTATATACTATTCAATATCTAAGACATTTCTTCTATTGCTTACTGTTGGACAATTGTTATTTAACTTACTATAAAAATATATCTTGTCTTCTTATCTGGATTGCTCCTTGTAGGTAGTGTTTTTCAACTACAATACTTTTTTTTTCTATTTCTATCATAGCTAAATAATGTTGTATAGATTAAATGAAAATTTGAATAATTAATTAGCACCTCTACTTCCAGATTGACCAGTTTAATGCTGAAGAGGAGGCATTTGGTTGGCTACCATCAATATATCCTCAACGTAAAAAAGTCCAAGATAACTTGAACCCTTATCTTCGTCTCTATGAAACTGCTGTTGAATTTAGTGGCAAATATAGGGCATGGACAGAAGGACCGTACCACAAAGTGAATCCAGATCAAGTGGAAACAGATGTTGGAAATTACTGGAGAGGACTATATAAGCTGGAGAAAACCTTCCATGATTCTCCAAATGCATTGGCAATGACAAAAAAAGTAAAAGCAAAGGTGGATGAGTTCAAGCAGCACATTCCTCTCATTCAAGTGCTCTGTAACCCTGGTTTGCGCCCCAGGCACTGGGAAGCCATGTCCAACATTGTTGGTTTCCCCCTGGAGCCTACAGATGACACCACCGTCTTCTCATTTTTAGACATGAATCTGGAACCATTTTTAGATAGACTTGAAGGTATTGGTGAATCTGCTAGCAAAGAATATTCTCTTGAAAAGGCCCTGGAGAAGATGATTAATGAGTGGGGTTCAATGGAATTTGTCATTCTGCCCTACAGAGAATCTGGGACATATATATTATCATCAGTTGATGAAATCCAGATGCTATTGGATGACCACATTGTCAAGACACAAACTATGCGAGGATCTCCTTTCATTAAGCCTTATGAAAAACAAATGAGGTAAAGAGCTATTTATATGAAAGTGTTGACCAGAATCATCATTTGAATGTATGACAGTTTTTTAAAACCTAATTCTGCATTTCACACCTACTGTTTTAAATAGTTCACCATGAAATTAGTAACCATCATTACTTTCAGAAGAATATCAGTCTTTTTGCTGTTATCTACATTCATGCAAAGGTTTGGACAATGAGGCTCCAGACTCAGTTATCCCCTGCTTTCTGAGATTTTCACTATTTACAAAGTAGTGTAAAAGACATGCTATTGTCACCTGTTTTTGAAATAATGAAAGAGTATTTTCACATTTGTGATAAAAGGTCAAAAGCAAAAATAGCATGCAGACCTTGTTTTGCTAAAAACTGTTATAGTGGCAGGATGTAACCCCACGTAACAGGAGTGTACCACCAAGCTCCTTCCCCTCAAACTACTTCATTTAGTCTGTATGTCAATCACATCAATCTTGCTTTTACTAAATGATTGTGTTATTTTAGATTTTAAGTGTTTGCTATAATTTGGTATGCTATCTTTTTGAACCTATGATGGCTCAGCATTTTCCATATTAATAGTAATTGCTTCTTCATTTTGCACCAGTTTGGCTTACTTAAGATTGTTCATAGGTGTACTTTACCTTCAGGTAGTAGAAGAAACCCATATTCATCTTTATTGTCTGCCCACTAATCTTATATATTTGACTTACAAAAATAATTTTGGGTCTTAGAACATAGTCTAAAATTTTTAACTATTTTTTAAACTATAAAATTTTTAAACTATAAACTGAATATAATGTAATTTTCCACAGATTAGTGGAAAACACTAATTAGTTTTTGATGTTCCCTGAAAGTCTATTGTAATTTAACTCAATCATGTAGGACAGCTAGTTAAATATAAAAGAATGAAACTGATTTTAGTCTTAAGCATCTGATAAAAGCTGATTAAATTAAGCCCTTATCCTCTGTTTCTTTACTTTCTAAATGCTATTAAGATATCTCTATTCCACCTTAAAAAAGAATACATTGATATATCCATGTGAATTTGATGGCCAGGGAATGCTAACCACCTGGTTATTAATATATTACCCTAAAACATGAACATGCTCTTGGGTTGATCCCATCTCTGTCTGGTTTCTTTGCTTCCTGCCCAGCTTTCTCCAGGGTGCTTAGTGGTGTAATTTTAATAGTGACTATGCATGATGTGATTAATTAGGGAGAGATTTTATGTATCAATCAGGGATTAGACAGAGAAGAAAGGAAGAGAACCAGAGAAAAGCAGAGTTATTTATTTCTTCTTATGAAAAGAAGGTAAACAAATTTTCTCATGAACACTGGAAGGACAGTATTTTAGAAAGACATTTGAAAATGTCCAGTGACTTTTAGTACTTCAATTTAAACTAAATTAGAATTCTTGGTTTAACTATCTATATTAACAAGTCACCACTTTCAAATGATTCACAATTCATTAATATGTATATAAAGCTGTGCTATGTCTAAGTTGCTTTATCACTGACCAAGTGTTTGTCTTTATTGCCATGTTATCTCTGTATCAAAATGGTTATAACTATGTGAGTTCAAGTCTTGGTGCTAACATTAGCTGGGTGAACTTGAACCTGTACTTACCTGTGTATATCTCCCCTTTGGTAAATAGATACTATAATAAACCCTGTTTCATTTGGGTTATTGTGGGGAACAGAATAAATATGTTCAATCTCTAGATCTGTGCTTGTAAAATTGTTAGTTTATGGTGTAATTGTAATATTTATACTGAGGAAATTAGGTCATTATTTTTATTTTCCATATTTAGAAATGAAATGATAGCTTATAAATTCAAATATGTTTCCATCTCAGGAATGCTGCATGAATATATTTAGAGTTATATAAATTATTTTTTAAATGCTATTTGTATATTATGAGTAGAAACATTTTATTCTAGAAATAGTCATTATGGGCCAGCTCAAACTGAAAAAAATACTGAAAGAATACTAAAGGAAATGGGTCCTACATGTCATTATCTTTTCTATGAACTTCAGAGTGACCTTATTGGAGAATACCATCATTACCTCCAAAATCATACTTTTCAATTTCTATCCTTTAACTTCAGAGTTGATTGCCAAAAGTTTATTGTTATGACATATACAAAAGTTAGCCCATTTGTAGACAGTTACATTTCTACATGTGTATGTGAAAATTGATGCTATTCCTTCTAAACATTTTGTGGAATAAATCTAGTAATGTGTCTTTGAGTAATGGTAAGAGAATGGAAATTGAAATAACATTGCGTATAAGATTGAGAGCCTCATCATGGTTTAGAGTTATCTTCTGAAATATTGCCCAGTTTGCTCTTGTTAAAAGCTGCTATGTTTGCTTCTCAGAGAATGGGAGAGCAAGCTCCTGCTGCTTCAAGAGATTCTGGATGAATGGCTCAAGGTCCAAGCCACATGGCTGTATTTGGAGCCCATTTTCAGTTCTCCGGATATTATGTCTCAAATGCCTGAGGAAGGTAGACGGTTTACAACTGTGGATAAAACATGGAGAGATTTAATGAAAAGTGTCATACAAGTAGGTAAAAATATTTGAAAATGTGATTATTTGGTAGAAATGACATGAATTTTGTTTTCAAAACAGTACAAATTGCACTCTTTTTTCTCACAGAAGCTCCTTTTTCAGGTATTATTTTAGAATCTGAAGAGGAAGGGATATGAAAAATAAAGTAGGCGTTTTGCCTTCATTTCTTCTTGAGGTCCAAGTTGAATTTGCATTACTGAACAGCATTTGGTTTGTCAGTGGTTCTCACCAGATGATCTGAAGATGAGACACTGCACAGAGTGCTTGCTGTCCCATCTTTTCTACGGTCCCTTTGTTTTAAGCTGGGCCTCTTCTGAAAGGAGCTGCAAGTGGAAGCATGTCAGCACACAGTCACTCAGTTAAAAAGTTTCTTTGTGAGGACCTAAAAGAAAAATGACTTGCAAACATAAATAGGTCCAAAGGGCCCAGTTTAAATTAATGAAATGTAATCAGTCAATAAGTATACAAACACTGTGGAGAACTTACGATTTAAGAGGGGAATTAAAAAAAATCAGTAACTCTAAAAAAAGTCATGATTTTTGCTGAGTTCAAAAGACATTAGCTTATTGCCTGTAAGCATGGGTATGTATTACTGAAAGTTAAAATTAAAAAAATTTTTAAATTAAAAGAAAATTTAAAAATAAAAGAAATTTATATATAGATTACATATACATAATATATATAATTTAAAATTTATATAATGTATATGTACATAATATATAATTATGTACATAATATATATGTAAAATTATACATAATGTATATGTTATATTATAAAATGAATATAAGCATCAAATACTATATGGTAAAATAGGTAGTATATTATCTTAAAATTTTCTTACTCTAAAAAAGAAATAAGAATTTTTAAAATTTAACTTCAGAAATTGTTCCTATAATTCTAAGTACTGATAAAATTGTATCAATACCAACTATATAATTTAATGGAAGTTAGTCAGAAAAATGGACATGGGCCTTGTGCACTTAATAAATTCACTTAATTTTATATAATATCTTTTAAATGTGTATAAACCATGTTTAACCAAGATTAATATGATTAATCTTATTGGAATCTCATATTTAATTGATTGCTAAGTAATACGTAATCATTTCTAATTTACTTTATAAATTTAGTCTTTTATATGTTTCCATCATCTACTAGCTAGTGTGATTTTTAAAAGGATTTCTCTTTTTTGATACTCAAAGTGATCTTCAAGTCTCCATATTGCTAAGGAAATTTTATAGATAATTCAATGCTTAGACAAGGGCAGTTATGTTGGTACTAGTTTATAAATAAAGCAGATTTTAATTCTTTAAAACATAACCATTAAAAATTAAAACAAATACAAGAATACTATTTACCCTTTTTCTTGAATAAGCATTTTTCTTTAGGTGACATTTTATTTACTTTTGCTGTAAGACTTGATTATATTCCTCAGCTGGCCTCACATTTTCTTTATCTCAGTTAGTTTTCAGAACAGCTTTTGTTCATACTCTCCAAAGCTTTCGACCTAACTATAATTACATATTCTCTCAGGAAGTCTAATGAAATGTCCAGTGGAGTAGAGGTCACTGGATTAATTGGCACCAATTAATTTGGTCTCCTCAGAGATTTCTAATAAAGGTTCTTTCACAGGTATACTATGACCAGAGAAAAGGCTTCAATGTTAAAAATAGAATGTAGATGATATTATTAACATGACTGGCTTGATGGAGGTGTCTTGGTTCCTTGACGTATAAACACTAAATAATTTATATTTGATACCTGCTGCCAATATGGCAAATATGCTTGGCCCAACCCCCTTCTCAGTAGGAGAGTCTTTCTCGTTGCCCTTGAAGTGTACTTCCATAATTTTTCAATCAATTTCTTTTATTAAGATAGTTTTGTCTATGAAGAATGAGCTGTCTCTGTTTCAAAATGTCGATTTCATCTTCTCTTCAGAGCTCTCTTCCCCATGTGGTAGGTGTGTACTGCTCCTCCACCTACGTCTCTCCCTTCTGTGCTCATCTTTTCTGAGACAGGGAAAAGGTGAGGAGTAGGAGGGGAGGAGGGAAGGATGGGGTGTAAGAGGAAGAAGGAAAGAAAACGAGAATGAAAGCAATTTTTGGATGCAACTGATCAAGCTAACATTGCTATTGTTTCCTGTTGTCTGTCATGACAAGTGCAGCCTCCTGGTGCTGGCCAGGGGCTGTGTCTTTACTGTCACTCTAGCTTTTGGACTAGTTGCTGGAGTTCACAGGTGACAATCACCAATTAGCTCTATGTGGACAGGTGAGAAAGCCATTGAGTTCTAGTCACTGAGGGACTAGACTGAGCTTCCTCCCGTATTTGGTTTTCCTCTGCAAGATTTGCTGCATCTTCACACTGACCTAGCAGTGATGACTTTTGCCACATTTCTCTCATGGGTGTGTGTCTTTTACCCAGTATTTCACAAATCTGTGCCCCTTAATTTCATCTGGGACCTGCAGAAAATTGAGGTATATCAGCTATTTCTGTTAGTAACTTTGAGATTTGGTCCTTGTCTCCTGTCACCTGGACATTGCACTTTCTTCTTCCAGGGCTCTTTTCTTCCTCTGATCACACTGGAACAGCTTGGCACACCCTGTTCTGGTTCAGACTTCCAGTTCAGGAACATGTTAACTTCCTCTCTTTACAGAGAGTTTTGAGGACTTTCCTAGGGACTCTTTTGAGCAACGTACTTAAAATTGAGGAGTGGAGTCAATTACTTGTCCATCCCTTGGAAGTGAAAAGGAGTGGAAAATCTTCCTTTGTAGATATGTATGTGTATGTATATGTGTATACATACTGTATATATATGCATACATACATACTGTATATACACACAAACATACATGTATGTATGTATTATACTATATATACAGTATATATACATATATGCAGTATATACAAAGAAAGATTTATACACGCACTACCTGGACAAATCATTTTTTTTTTGTAGCCCATACAAGGCTAAAAATTTCTTTAATTTCTCTCCAAAGCATTTCTTTTTCTTACCTCATTCCATCTCAGCAAACATAAATTCCATTTCTCCTGTTTCTTTGGCCCAAAACTTAGAAGTTATTTTTCTTTTTTCATTTTATTATAGTAAATGCAAGCATGTAAATACAGACATGGTATCATGTTTTCCCTCTCTTTTTCATGAGATGAAATAAAGAAGTAGTATTTCCCAGACTCCATTGCAACAGTTTTTGGGAAATAATTGATTTTGGATTAGGTGCAATTATTTAGGATTTGGAAGGCATAAGTGGCACAGAGGTCATCTTTCCATTTTAACTCTTTCTGCTGTCAAGCAGAATCAATCATGGATAAGACTTCTTTTCCAACAAGGTTTCAATGTCTGGTCACCAATTCTATGGATATTTAGAGGCAGTGATGATTCCTGCCCCTGGAATCACAACCAGTATGATATGTCTAGTAGTTATTCTTTGGTTCTGATTAGGGAAACTGTCCTGGAGGTCAGTTACACAGTAGTCTGGTAGGAATCTTTCCTGGAAGCTCAACTTGGAACTTGCTTCCCCAGACATGTTAATGGATTTGTAATCACTTAATTCCCTATATTAAATTCCTTTTTAGCCTAATATACCTAGAAAGATTTTCACTGAACTCTAAAAGGTGCTAGGACTTCAAGATGGGATCTAAGATTGATTATATGATCTGGTTGAGTTTTAAGATAATGAAAATCTAATTATAATTGAAAATGGAACACTGGTGGTGCCTAACACAAAGTTCAAAAATCATGAAAATATTCTTTTGGTCACCTGGAATAGAGTCTTATTTACATGCAAATGCTTTGGTTGCCTAAGATATTATTGGGGGTAGTGTTCGTGTGATAGGAAATTAAAATACAGGGAATGGGAGATGGGCTGAATTCCTTTGAAAACACTGGAAAAATTATGAAAATAGATGCAATAATTCAGAGTTTTAAATTCTCTGCTCAGGACATGATGAGAGGGTTTAGGAGTCTATGTGATTGCCCTCAAAGAGACTTCTGTTTCTCATAGGTACAACTATGACATAGAATTATAGAGTTTGATCCAGTGGATTTGCAAACCCATTCTTTATAAAGGTTATAATCAAAGACTTGATTATTTTAATTATGTATTTGAATATATCCAAATATTTCATTATATATTTGAATATATTCATATAATCAAATACTGAATGTTTGAATATTATAAGGGTAATATTCAAAGTTACAGTGTAATTTGGCAAAGTTACACTGTAAAATTTAATTCACAGTTCTGCTAACACTATTATGTGTAAAGCACTTTACTGTTTGGGTGGTGAAAGCTGAGAATGTGGATATCTGGGTGGATTTGACTGACTGTGGTGATTGTGACCCTCAACATTGCTGATCCACCTTTGCCAGAATCCTTGGCAGAAGCCTGAGGAATAAAGGATGCAATGTGTTTCAGTGGTGCTGGTTTAGGGGAGAAAGAACCTAAGTTAAATACATTTTAGTGTTCATGTGAGTACATGTACAAGAGATCCTGCTTTCCATGTGTTAAGGAATTATGACTAGTTCTGCTCGTTTGCTTTTTTGACAAAAGCCTACTTTCCTAAATGAAGTTGGAATGGTCTTCCTAAGTGAAGTTGAAATGCCAGAAAATCTTTGACATGATTTAAGGAAGTTAGAGTCTCATTAATACATGTTTCTGCAAGGTATGCTTGCACATCCAGAAGTAGAAATTAGTTCATTTAGAGGTGACCTTAAAGGGCAGGAGGAAGAGAAACCTAGCAGGCACTTCAAGGAATATATAACTTTTTTTTTTAAACCTTGCCTTGAAAGAGAGATGGTTAGGTGTGCCTCTACATTCATCATGGTCAGTAGCAAACAGGTTTGCTGCATGATCGAGGACTTAAAAGAAAAATTACTGAAAGGTGGCTAACATGGAGGTCTGGGGAAAAGGTGAAAGGTGTCTAGAATAGAACAGAGTATCAGTATATTTGTGCTCTGTGCAAATGTTTAATGAAAGAAAGCATTGCAAAAGGAGGCACTAGATTTTATAGTTAACCAGTTGATCTAGTTTTGTGAATGTATAGTGGCACATCCCAATATGTGCACAGGGAGCTATAAATAGAATGGTCATGTGATGTGTTATTCAGTCTAGGGAACTTTTGAGAGCTAAAGCAATTAATCTGTTGTTCAGACTGGGATGCTTTTGAGAGTTTAAGCAATTAATAACCCAGGAGGCAAACATAAATCAGAATTCTCATAAAACTGGAATATATGGTCACTCTAGACACAAACAAAAAATCTTGATGTCAGGGTAAGAATTATGACAGTGTGTCTTCATGGGTGAGCCCTTAATAGCACTTTTGGGTACCCAGGTTGACAACAGCAGAAATGAGTATAATTCCTCAGATATAGTTCCATACCTAAAGAAATCAGGCTGACAGTTAGAGGGAATTGAATACATTGGACTGCTTTCAATATAGAAGGGGACAGTGATTTGTCCGCACCAGATGGATTTTTTCCATTCTCATTCCAAGCTCTGCCAACACTGTCATTTGTTGATTTACTGAATGACTTGCTTATTGTCACAGTTTCCACACAACATTGGTTCTGTTAAGGAACTCACATTACAAAGGAAATGAGGCAGTTGACTGAAACTCATAGGATTTGCAGGTCCTAATCTGAGCATTGACCTTATAAAAAGTAGAATGGCTCATGTTGAAGACTTAGTTGCTGTGTCAGCAGGAAGATGATAGTTCATGAGTTTGGGATAGTTTTATTAGAGTTTTCAACCAGTTCCAAATAGTATGATTAACTGGATTCTCTCATAGAGAAAGTGCAAGAGTCTGGAAATTGAGCATGAAAGTTAGAGTAACACTTCTTGCAAGTTCACTCAATATACCATTCACAATAATTTGTCCCCAACTTTTGGGTTTGTTAGTTGGAATATTATAATGCCCAAGGAAGAAATGTTTTATATCAGTTGTTTCATTGAATGGGAAGTCCTTGATCTGCTCACTCTAACCTTTTATGTCTCTATCCTTACAACTTCCTACTTTGCTCTGTTCTAACTACCCTTTCTACCTTTTCCCTCTCTTTTTAAATTGCATATGCAAAACACAATCTGCCCTAGAGCTTTTACACTGACAGAACCCTCGTGCTGAAATGCTGTACATCCAAATATCTGTAGAACGAATGCCTTTGCTTCCATGAAGTTGTTTCTAGAATATTACCTTTATAAAGAGAACACTATATAAAACTGAAAACTGCCTTTGCCTCTGACACTTCCTATCTCATTTTCTTGTTTGTAGCTTCCATCACTTTTTAACTTTCTCTACAACTTATATATTATCAGGTTTGCTATTTATTGTCTCTTAATAGAATGGGATCTTTGTTTTGTTCATTGTTGTCATTCATTCAAGCACTAACAAAAATGGTTGGCATATAGCAGGCCTTCAGTAAATATTTGTTATGTGAGTGAATAGATAGTTAAATTGAGACTGACCCTGAATTGTTGCTAGTTCTAAGGATTCTGATTTATCCTGAAAACTCAATTTTAGGTAAGTAGGCGCTAAGATGTAGTTCAATCTTAGAAACACCTGGATCTTGAAAGAATTTCTATTCTATTCTTGGTGAAGTCAAAGGATCACAGAGTTATAAGGGGATTTGAAGTCTACTCAGTGAAGTCACATTTTCTCTCTCACAAGATTTAGTGAGGATCTCAATAGTTTTCTGTTCCAGGACTTCTGAGTTGGAAATTTATGCTTCCAGAAGCCCACTGGTATGCACTTAATTCTTTTAAACTTATGAAATGATACTCTCTGTGAAGCTTTTTAGTAGTGGTAGTTAGAATGCTTTCTCTTTATACTCAAATTAATGCTTCAAGCCCCTGATATTTTAGGCATTTGGTTTAGAAATGTAAATAATAGATTATCACTGGAGCTCATGGTAATGGTCATACTTATGAAGCCAACGAAGACATAAAATTTGTAAAATTATCCCTTTAACCAAAAACATGGCAGTTAATAATTCGTTTTCTTCCTTTCCAGTAGATAGAAAGTAATTATATGTCAAGGAAGTCGTACTGTTTCAAATTTCTACTAACTTCCTGTTAAAAAACATCTTACTGTTCTGTTCTGAAAACCTAGCTAGTAAATTCTAGCCTTTTGCACACAGTATGGAGGGCTTTCCTTGAATTCACTTGTAGGTCTACAGACTTCATTCATCCTGTTTTCACTCATATTTAACAAGTATTTATGGACTGCCTATTCTGTACCAGGATTTTGTGGCAGTGCTTAAGCGAACTTAAAGCAGGTTTATTTTACTATGATAAACATCTTACCTGAAGGGCAGCAGATTCTAAAATGTTCAATTAAACTCCATAAAATTGATGAAATAAATGCCTTATTCTTTCCATCTCCACTCCTCCCTGCTCCCTCCCAACCAGAGTAATATCATTCTGTTTCTCTGTTTTCAAGAGATGGCTATGGAGGGGTAAATAAAATGATATTTTCAAGTATAGGTGTGTTCTAGATACTGTATTAGGGAGTTCAAATATTTTATTTAATTTACCTCTCAGAGCAACTTTGAGAGAGGGAGCTTGATCCTCATTTTATGATAAGATAGTAGAGATTTTGTGTTAAGTAAATGGAAAAAGGCCACACAAGTAATATGAAGCAGTGTGGGTGAAAAAACAGGTCTGTGCCCTTTTTAAATCTATTACTATATTTTGTTCACCTTCTCATGGGAAGTAAGTGAAGGCAATTTAGATTTTAGTTATGAGATGATCATTTATGTATTTGCCTCAGAATCATTGAGCTAAGCTGGTTAAATAGATTTAACATCAGGAATTTGATAAAAAAGATTTACTAGAATGTTAAGTAATATAGTTATTTCTTTTCTAACTGCAGTATTTAGGAAAGAAATATGAACTCTTGTCTTTAATAATTAGTTTTTTAGCTTCAAATCTCAGATAAAAGTAGTAACATTGTAGCAAATTCTCTGACTGAGAAGAAAACAGATATTGTTAATTTTTGAAAGAAAATTTCCACATATATTAGCAATCATTTGACTTTTTTCCCCACC
This sequence comes from Uropsilus gracilis, assembly GCA_004024945.1. Taxonomy (NCBI): domain Eukaryota; kingdom Metazoa; phylum Chordata; class Mammalia; order Eulipotyphla; family Talpidae; genus Uropsilus; species Uropsilus gracilis. The sequence continues at coordinate 16,311 of PVHY01008748.1, read as the reverse complement.
AACAGAAAAATGCACACTTTGCCAGCAGGTGGCAGTGTAAGAACATCATTTTGAGACTTGTATTTTGGCATTCAAGGCAATTACCCTTTTACTAGATGAACTGCACAATTAAGTTAGTCCTGTGTCCCTGTCATGCTTCTTTTTTGTGTATAAAACTACTTTTTAAAAATGTCTACCTGACATATAAAACTTCTAGTAAATACGATAAAATACTTTAAAAAAGCACTTAAAAATTACCTCTTAAAGCAAGCTAATGTAATCTGTTGCATATTTCACAGGAACTTTTTATTCAGATATCAGGTATTAGTGATGATTCTTTTGTTCTTGATTAAATTGTCCCATATCCAAGTTACATTGTTATAAATCAAAGTATTTACAGAAGAATGTTTTTCTTATTTAGTTGCATTCAAAGTGTATAATAAAGTCATATTTTAGAGACCTCTGCTATAGATGACATTTGTATAAAAAAAATTGACAGCTGACATTTTTGACTTTTTTGCTTATAGCTGCATGCCAATGTTAATTTTAATCTTGACAGTCTGTGTTTAACTTAAATAATATTCTCTTGATTTAATTTCATAAGGATTTCCAATGCTTCCACTATACAACTCTGTTACTTGTACATAATTTTTTAAAATGTCTTATTATGTTAATAAATGGTCTGGTGTGTTCCTACAAGCTTTATTCTTTAGTCATGTGATTAAAATCTCTAATCCATTTTAGTACCTTGCTCTGAAACATTAAACTTATTCAGTGAAGAGATTTTCTTTGTCATTAGGATCCATGGTGAACACTGAGTCTGGAATTCTAATACCCAAACTAGACCCAGATCACATCAACCTGATTAAAGGGAAATCTAGTAAAAAGAATATAATTTCAGTTATATCTACATTACATTTCAACATGTATTTCTAAAGATTTTTATAAAACTAATTAAGGGTTGCTTGGATGGATATTGAAAAATCAATAAACTAATTTACCTTTAAAAAATATCAGTTCTTAAGATCAGCTTTTGATTATAATTCTAACTTTGAATCTCACAGCATATAGAGAGTTCTTTTTAAAATACTCTGTTTAAATCATTAAAGCAAACAATTCACAGTAACACATTTCTGAAATAGAGTATTCAGAATCCATTCTGGCAAAGTCGCAGACTAGTCTCTGGAAAGTTCAAGATAATATCTCGAACTTTAGTTCTTTAGCAGTCAGACTGTTACAGTATAGTTCCAAATGTAGTTCTCTGCAATGTAAGATTATTTTACTGAAAAATCCTCCTTCCTCACCCCTAAGCCCTTACTTTTTCTTATCTACAATTATTCACTAATGGTATTAAAAATACTAACCCAATAATGACTCATCTTCTTAGAGTATTTTTCCTCACAGCACAAGTCTTCCTCATATTGTTTTTTTTTTTTCCTGTCTCCATCTTTATGAGCTCAGTATTCTCTCTCTCCAGCTTAAATTGAGAAATTATGAAGAGCATGGCCCAGGATCAAGTCAACATGACTTTTACATAATTAGAAAGACAAGTTGAACCTAGAATACACTTTTTAAAAATAAATGTTTGCCTTAAAATTTGCATAATCCTTGTTTGATTAAAAATAATTTCAAATATACTATGAATATAAAGTTAATATCTATTATTTTTGAGTTAGTGTTTTCTTTTTATTTTTAGTGTTTTCTTTTTTACTTTTTTAGGATCGACATGTTCTAACAGTTGTAACTATTGAGAGAATGCTGGAAAAACTGAAAAAATGTAATGAACTTTTAGAACTTATTCTGAAAGGACTTAATGAATATCTGGAAAAGAAACGTCTCTTCTTCCCCAGATTCTTTTTCTTATCTAATGATGAACTTCTTGAGATATTATCTGAGACTAAAGATCCCACTAGGTAGGTAACTTCCATATATAACAAATAACCAAACTTGTCAGTTTAAATTTAACTTTCAAAATAAGGTAGAACATAAAATATAATAATGTTTATGTAATAACCTATTCCCAGAAAGTTCTATTATCAATAGTTATCTTCAAAATTATTACAGTATAAGTAACACTATGAAATGCTATTTTCCAAAGTGATAATGCTTTTGAGTGGATTTCTTCATGATATACTCTCTTATAGATTTTTTAGTATACATCACTCTTTTCTATATCATTTTCAGAGTCAAAGCCAATGCTCTCACTATGGCACACATGGGAGGTTACCTTTTTCATCTTCCTCTAATTTTCTTCTTGTTTACTAAGTTATTGTCCTAACAATTCCCTCCATAAGAGGAACAGTCTCCTGTTCAAGAAATTAGGTAGCCATTTACCTCCCTTACCACTTGTAGATCTTTGTGGAAACCAAACATCTGCCACTCATGGTGACCTTTCCTGAGCACTCTAGTTAACATGACACATCCTTCTAGCAGCCCAGGGGAAACTTTCCTTGATATCTTCTCTCCTTATTTTGCTTTGGCATTCTTTTTGTCATCTGCCATACTCTATAATGTACTTAATTTGTTTACTGTTTGATTTCTCTAGCAGAATATAAATTTCATGATTAGCAGAAATTTTGGCTCATTTTTCCCCAGTAAGTGTTCTCAGTTCCTTAGAAGATGATATAGGATATAGCATACAATGAATAGATATAAAATAGATTTTTTTTTTGTTTCTTGTGTCTTTAAAATAGAAGCAAGTAACTGAGGCTCAGATTTCGATGAGTTTTTGTTCTCTACTTCTTTTTTGCTCATTTTAAAGAATGAATTCAGTTGGTTATTGGTAATGTACTAAAAATGAGGATCCCATCCATATGAATTGAGTAGACCAAAGTTGATAGCTTCAAAGCAGTTGATTTAGTGAACTGTAAAATACTTAAGACACTACCTTTGTAAGCAATCCCTGAAGATCCCGGTTGAAATGGCTACTTTTGAATATTTGAAAATTCTTCAGAGTAGTATATTATTTGTTAGCTGTGACTGGTTTGCTCCTGGTCTTATTTTCAGTATCTTTTGAGTTATTGTTTTGGGAACAAAGCCTCATGCATATTTTCTCAATAGCTCTTATAAGTTTGATTTTACAGATTTTTTTTGTGAATATACAATTAGTGGTGACCTCCAACTAAATGGTATAATCCTTGCAGCAGAAATTCTGTCATTGTTTTCTTCTTTCTAATTTCCAACAGCATCTTGAAGAGGCCTAATACATAGTGTACTTTTTACATTTTGAATGAAAACTGTTACACACAAAACCACTAATATTTAAAGTTATTTTAATTTGGTTAATTCTGTTAAGTGTTTTTTTCCTGGTAGGGTGCAACCTCACTTGAAGAAATGTTTTGAAGGGATTGCAAAGGTGCAATTTACAGAAACTTTAGAGATTACGCACATGAAGAGTAGTGAAGGAGAAGTGGTAGAACTCACAGAAACTATTTCAACAGCCAAAGCCAGAGGTCAAGTGGAGAAGTGGTTGCTTGAATTAGAGAAAGTTATGATTAACTCCATTCACAAGGTATCCATTTTATTTATTATTTTTAATAAAAGCATGGCACTATATTAATGTATTCTTAATGAATGCACAATTACTTAGAATGAAATTGCATCATGGATTACCATTATTAATGTAATGGCTTAAAGACAAAATGGTCAATGATAGTAATTTTTTAGTGACTTACTTGAAAAGTGGGGCAAAATTTCATTCATACTGCAGGTAACTTGGGTTTTGGTTATGAGTCCATTTCATTTCTTGTAATCATTTGCTAGTGCTTTTGTTATTAATTGGATTGCTCTTTGGTCTATAGGTCTGTGTTAAGTCTTGCTGGGAAGCACCTCTTTACGGTTTCACATCAGTCTCTGTGTCATGTGTATGTTTTTGAGGTGAATCCTTATGTTTTGTGTATATATTAAAGGTGTACCAAAATGATAGGAAATCATAAAGACATCTTAAAATTAACATAACATCTTATTTTTCTCATCATAAAACATTGTCGTTTCAATGGCTTGTAGTTATTTTTTTCATAGAAAATTTTAAGCCATGCCAACAAGTCAAGATTGAGCACTTCAAATTACTTTTACTGTAAAATGGACTTACCATTCAGGTTTACTAAGAATAAAATGCCATGATTAATTGGGGAGGCAAAATGAGAAGGAATTACAGGTCCTAATCAACAACAGTTTTCACTAGCTTTTTTTTTTTTTTTGGGAGACTAGGTTTCGCTATTTTTGCCTGCGGAACCACAGCCACTTGTTGCCCGGGGTACCACAGACTCAAGCAATCCCCAGCCTCAGCTTCCCAGGTAGCTGGGATTATAGGTGTGTGCCACCACGCCCAGCTATTTTTTTGGAACTAGGTCTCTCTACGGGCCCCAGGCAGGACTCAAACCACAATCCCTAGCCCCGGCCGCTTCATAGGCTAAAGCTTACAGGCACGAGCCACCGTGCCCGGTCCCTTCTTAAGTACAGTTTTAAAATCTGTGTACATAATGTTTTTTTCATTAGCTACAATAATATATTGGATAATTTTTCATTTCTCCCTAAAATAGATTATAATGAACGTTCTTATACATACAACTGGTTTCTTTGATTGAATGATTTATTTTCTTATGATTACTTTTCATGTGCAGGGTTACTGGGCCAAAGAGAATGAACTTTGATAAGTCTTGATAAATCTTGACGAAGCATTCATTCACATTTGTGTAGCTGTTTGCAATGTAAATGAATTCTAGTTGGACCAGTGCTTACAAACATTGAATATTTGCTGATTGATGTGGTTTCTAGTAATAGCTCATTATTTTAAGCATATATGATACTATTTTGGCTATTTAAAACATTTTGTTTCTCTAAATGCTTAGAAAAATATCTATTTGTTTGATATTTCAGAGCCTGGGGTAGCAAGGAATTGTACAGGAAATATCTCTAATATTTTTGTATAACTCCATGTTGGTGAAATATGCAAACCAATTCATGGAATTTGTAAAAATAAAAGCATAAAATACTGGAAATAGGGGTATGGAACAGACCAAGGCCACCCTGAGACCATTGGGACTTGCCAGTACGTGGGTAATGCATAGGCCTGAACCCTGCTGGGGTGCAGGCAGCATGGTGGGATGGGGGTGTGTTGGAAGTTGACACCCTCTGGTTTACTCCCACTCCAGACACTCTTCATCAGGAATAAGAAAAGCACCACTAATCCAACCCAACTACAGATACAGATAGGTGATGGGTATGAATAAAGGCTATAGACCCACACATCTCCTGGGCAGGATTGAAGAGTATGGAGAGAGGCCACCGAACACAAAACTGTGAGACCAATTATAGAGACCTAACATAGAATTACACTACAATATCACCAGGGCCTAGGAGCCAAAATCCCAGTTCATTGATGCCTTCAGTAAAAGCAAGGCATACCCCTTTCCCAGAGGGGGAGGAAGTCCACAGAAATGTGACAGTGGCCCCACAGTAGAGTTGCAAACCAAGACTGAGGTGACAACTATCTGCTGCTGGCTGTCCCCATTGAGGAACTTCTCTACCAACAAAGGCTGGGAGTCAGGTTCCTAAGCCAGAGGAGACAGCCAGCCTGAAGGAGGAGACACTGATCTATGTCAAAGAACCTTGGACTGGCTGCTGGATGCAAATTTGAGGCTGAAAAACTAAGCAGCATGGTCTACCGTGTCCCAAGAACCTAGGTCTTCACCCAGAAAAAGGACATTGCTCAAGAAAGAAAGGAAGGAAGGGAGGGAGGGAGGAAGGAAGGAAGGAAGGAAGGAAGGAAGGAAGGAAGGAAGGAAGGAAGGAAGGAAGGAAGGAAGGAAAAAAAAACTAACCGACCAACTGACCACAGGGCTAAATATGGACCAACAACAATGGGAAAGGAGACAGAGCAACTGGTGGGGGGGGAGCAGAGTAAGGGGCATTCCCAATGGGACCAACAATGTTGTATGAAATCTAAAACTAAAAGAAAATTTAAAAAATACAGGAAATAGGTGTGTGTCACTGTATTGTGCTCTATATTTGCATGTTTAAAAAGCAACTGTATGCCTAAATTTAAAACTATTTTCATTTGAAAATAGTAAGATACTTTGTTCTTGATAACGTCTGATTATGTTACTAGATCATGGAGTGAATGTAGTTTGCGGCCCTCAAAATATAAATCTGTCATGCATATGTAACATAAAAATAATATATTACATATGCTGTAGAGCTTTACAATCACATTTCTCCTCACCCAATTATATAGAAACTTTTGATATAAATTTTATATCTTCCTTTTTTTTCTTTCCATAGTGACCTAGGGGTGAAAAATAGCATATTTTCTAATACCTTGGCATTTATCTGTTATGTGTATTTCCATTCTTTACTATGTTCCTCTCACATCCTAGTTCATTTTTATCTGCCCTGTTGGTGGCTTCTTCTGGTCTTTAAATTTTCTTTATTACCAAAGTCCAGCAGCTAACCTTCATCTGTGTTCTGTTCCATAACTATCCTACCTAGACTAGATATCCAGAAAAATTCACCCATCCTTAAGTGTTTATCTGAAAATTTTAATTTTGATTTTCTTTTCTAAAATTTAAGTATTAGCATAGTTATCATATTATAGATGACTGTTGCTTTGACTCATATAAAAGTATGCCCTACTGGTGGTTGGTGGTAAAAGTGGTTTTATCAATCCACTGAAATCTTATTTAACCAAATTCATGTTAGACTTCCTGATTCTGTAGCCTTCAACTTTCCATGAATGAATTATGGAATTATGGAAATGAATTAATTGCCCTGTAACTGTGGCAGCAAACCACAGGACTGAGGGGGCTAAGCATGGAAATACAGTAGGAACTTTAGGGGAATTATACAGTTTTCCCAAGTGTACATGTAGGAATATGCACATGGTTGAGTGGGGATCTCATTAAGTCAAAAGAAAATTATTACTTATGTATTTGGCAGATCTTAGTTTTAAATTATTTTAATTCTTTTCAATATATTTGCTTGTGTTGTTTCAGTCCAAATGTATTTAGGGTATTTTTGGCTACAACTAATTAAATAAATATTTGATTTCAGGTAGTTCACACAGATTGATAATATATTAATAAAATGGAATGTTTCTGTTTTGCTGACAGGTTTATAGAATGAACTGGAATTAAAATAGCCTCATCACTTGCTTTGTCTTTATAATGGGCTAAGATGTTTAAAATTTGAATGGTATGAGTTCTTGTTTAAATGGACCTCTTTCTTGTAGAGCTTATTCAGTTGAAGTGTAAAACTATTCATCTTTAACATTTTCTTTTTCAATCAGGTAATTAAAACTGCAATTAATGCCTACACACACTATGAACGAATTATCTGGGTAAAGGATTGGCCAGGACAGGCAATTCTATGTGTGTCCCAAATCTATTGGACAATGGAGGTACAAACAGCTATTTCAAAGGGGCAGACGGTAAGCTTCCATCTTCCTCAGGTATTCTAGCAATTTTTTCACTAATTACTATTATCAGAATTTACTTAAGAAAAAAAAGTAAAAGGAATTAAAAAATTTTTTTGAATGATGTCTAATTTTTTAGTTAATTTTTAGTCTAATATTGGGTATATGAACTTCATAATATTAATTGGATTGCTGTTATTCATTAAAAGCAGGAACTACATTCAATGCAGTATTCCTGTGTTTTTCCTCACTGAGTCTAGAGAATACATTTTATTTTTTCACTTTTAAGATACCCCTTGTCAACTTCCTTGTACATAGGGATTCCTCCATCACCAATGTGGGCTCTACCAGCATGCCAACTTGATCACTACAGTGGAAAAATAGTCTGAAAGGAACAAAAAAGAACCAACCACACAAATTTGTAGATATTGTCCAAATTTTTCCAGTATAAATATGTTAATCAAGCATCTACCCCTTGTTCCAAACTGTATTTTCCTCTGGTCTTCTTCCAGATAGAATGGAATAGGTAGAAACTGAGACAGAACAGTGAAGTGTAAGCTATAGTTCTTTCTTGCTTTCGCTTATCTCCCCAGCATACTTTGAATCCCAGGAGACAGGTGATTTAGGTCAGGCTCATTCCTTTGTATCCTCTTGCTCAAAACTATCTGACTATAACTGGGCATGGTGGTGTATGCCTGTAGGTGGCAGCCTAGGAAGCCACAGCCAGGGCCAGGGATGGCGGTTCGAGTCCCACTGGGAGCATGTAGTGAGACCTAGTCCCAAAAAATAGCTGGGTGTGGTGGCGCGTGCCTGTAATCCCAGCTACCTGGGAAGCTGAGGCTGGGGATTGCTTGAGTCTGTGGTACCCTGGGCAATGTGAGCCTGTGGTTCTACGGGCAAAAATAGTGAGACCTAGTCAAAACAAACAAACAAACAAACAAAAAGCTATCTGGCTATAATTCTTACCCTATAGCATTATATATACAAGTAGGTTTTTTGTTTTTTTTTTTAACTTTATGTCAGCATCTACTTATACTGACATGGAGTTACATATTCACTTTTTTATTAGTCTGTTTACTTTTTTCCCATCATATGGTTCAAGTGTGGAGTCAATCATAGGGGAAACCAAAATGAGAATCCACACTTTAGGCTTGAATAGCTGTTAATTGAGGGTGATTCTGCGCAATAGATTCTGGATTCTCCAAAACTATAGCTTAGAAAGACTTAGCAAGTCATCCCTTTGCTATTGTTGCTTGTCAGATATTGCCCTTTCCCAGGTGCATTGCATGGTGTTATCATTGCTAAAGTTTCATAGTATGAAATTAAGCTGCATATGTGGTTCTTTTCATCTACATGTGGTTGCTCTGCTTCAATGTGGCCTTCATCCACTGCCTGTGCATCCTGATGCATCCTGTCCCTGTCCCTATGTCATCCTTATTTGGGTCATTCAAGTTCTGTAGCAATATCACAAGGGACTGACATATATTCCAGTATTCTATAACATTGATGTATTTAAAAATACTTAATATTTTTATCAGGGGAGGCTAACATATATTTTAGTGTTATATGTGTTAAAAACTTTTTCCTTAATCAATATGTGGCTCACACTTGAAACCAATGACTTTGCTAAAGTAGAGATATTTGGCAGCATCAAAGAAGACTGAACATTTCCATTCTCTTTAAGCATCCCACATTGTCTGGAATCTGATGTTCTAATAGCACCATGTTATACTGTCACACTCCCAGAGGCTCTGTACACTTCAGGAGCTGCATTTCCAAGTATTTACTCAGGGCCTGTTGATTGTGGAGCTAGTCTGTCTCAGGCATTACAGAAGTTATAAAATGAATGGAAGCATCACCACTGTTATAGAGCTCGGGATATTGCAGCTGTTGATATAATATTGAGTGAGTGTTTCATTGTTTATATAGAAGGATCTGGTAAGATAAAAATATTTGTTTCCAGGTAAGGTTTATTTTGGCTGAGTACAATAGTAGTTACCCTCAGATTTGTTATTTCACTGTACATAATTGTTTACAAGGAAAAAATGTAGCAAAATATCAATAATCTGATTTTTTCAGTCTAGCTGCTCTGAATTCTCATTGATTCATGTAACGTAGTTCCTAAAGCATGCAGTTTATCACATCTGAAGTTAGATATCCATTTTAAGTCTGTTTTTCTAGTAGAGGAAAATGAATTCTGCTAGTATAAATGTAATAAATTCTTATGGGCATGTAATTTTACTCTCTGGCCCAAACAGTAATTTTTATTCTATGTTTTGTGTTCATCTACAGAATATGAAAATTGGCAAGGTCCTCAGAGAAACTGACTTTTACTGAGGAGGAGACTAAGACCCACCAATGCATGTAGCTAGGATAAAAATTGTTTGTACTCATCTGTATACTCAATACTTTTAAATTCACTAATTGGCTCCTAGAATTTAAACCCTTATAAACAATGAAACATAAGTGAGACAGAAGTTTACTGTTCAACTGTTCACTATTTATGAAACAAATTAGCAGCAATCAGTAATGTCAATAATATAAATGAAATACATATTTTTATAGCTCTAGATATTTCAGGCATCAAATATTTGATAAAAGGATTCTTGAAAAGAATAGTTCAAGGAAAAAGAAACGTGTGCATTAAAGAAACAATTTGCTTTCATCAACTGTAACTTTTTCTCATGGTTGGAAATCCTTACTTTTGGTTTCATTGCTGTTTACCAAGTCCTAATGGAATGAAATAAACTCATTGGTGCACAATGTTTATTAAATATTATTAAAGTGGAGAAGGCAACCCATCAGCCTGCTAAAGCTTATCAACACTGCCTTAAGCACAGTGATTTTCGTTGATTCTAATTTAATTTTCATCATAAATTCCCTCCCTCTTTTTTTTACTCAATATTAGATTTTTGAAATCCAGAAAAGAGCACTAGAAAGAACCTACAAAGCCAGCCTGTTCCTTAGAACTGACATTGGGTTAGTTTTGTTAGATGTTTTGTTCATTGGGCTCTTTACATTCCAAGAGGCATAAATTCTACTCTGCAAGCTTACTCTAAGAACTCATGGGATCCAAGGAAGAATAGTCAGCATTAGATCTCAAGGCTTCATTGCTGCTGCAACTTCACCTGCCTGGGCTTTCATCTCTCCTGGTCTCTAGCAAAAGCACTTTTTTCTTATTTGCATAGAATTTCTTAGAAAGAACCTTGATTGGTTGGGTTGGTTCATACAGTCCCACCTCATGCTGCCATGGAAATGGGGCAATATGCAATTGAGAGTTTCACCAGAATCACAGAGAATAAAGAAAAGGTAGAAATAGAAAAAGTAGATGGTAGACACAGACCACACAAATATCTACCATATCTGGCCAGATTGGGCTTGTTTACCTAATACTTCAGTGAAAAAAAATTGATTATTTTCAACTCATGTCATAGGGAAAATTATGATTGAAATGTGGAAAGTGCACATGGTTGTTCAAAATATTTGTGTTCCAAAGGATTCTGATTCCCTTGCATAAATATATCATTTCTCTCAGGCTCTTGAGGAATACTTGAAAAAATGTAACAGACAAATTGAAGACATAGTCACCTTGGTTCGTGGTAAATTATCCAAGCAGAATCGTGTTACCCTGGGAGCCCTCGTGGTGCTGGATGTCCATGCTAGAGATGTCCTTGCAGCACTTGTTGTCAAGAAAGTGAATGATGAGACTGACTTTGAATGGTTAAGTCAGCTCAGGTACTATTGGCAGGTAAGTGAGATCACTGAATGTTGTTCCACAGCAATTTCAGCTCATAGCTTGTTAATTTGTTCTTGCTCACTCACATGGGTAATTGTATCGATAAGACAGGATCTTTTGCTGATAGCTGTTGATACCCAAGCAAGCATGCTCCAATTGAAGAAGTAGGCAGCCAAAACTGTCTCTATCATCTCTATCATCTGTGCAAAACTGTATCTATATCTGTATCCAAATCCATATCCAAATGTAGCTACATAGAAATACTACATATATAGATAGAAATAGAAAGAGAGAGACCCACAAATTGTAGGTAATTATAAAAAATTGCATAAATGAGTCAATACGCTTGCTGAATCTGCAAAATGTTGGGCCTAATCAGTTTAAAAATACATTTTAAGATTCTTGGTACTTCTAAATAACGTGTGTCAGACTGTTTTAGTCTGACTTAGTAAAGTTTCTGAAGAAACCAGGAACTTTATGTGGAGGGAGGGTTCTTGTCCTGATGTGCTGGTGGATGGAGTAGGTGGTGATGACAATCACTGGGAAGGAATGACAGAAACAGCTGGAGGGAGGATGATAAGGATCAGTCTGTTGATAGTGGACAGAGACTTGAAAAGTATTATCATATACACTTTTGTGGGAGGCTTGGAAAGTGAGAATTGGAGCATAAAAGGGACAACAGTCATCCTGGAAACCATATGATTGTGTATAGTCACTAGGAACTCAGGCTTTAACTGTCATTTCGAGTGCCAGATCTTCTTCTTTCCAGATGCATGACTTTTCTTTAAACATCAGTTTCCTTGTCAGTAAAATGGCAATAATAATAATACCCACTCTACAATGAAAACAGATTGAACATGTGATTGAAGGGACAAAAATCTATTTTCCAGTCATAGTCTATGGGAAAAAATGAAGCTAATTACTTCAGTTACTTAGCCAATGAAATTAGACAGTGAATTCTGCTGAATTAAATGATGTCTGGCATGTGAATTTTAAAGATGTAATTTAAATAATAGCTGTTATGTGTTAAAGAGCTTGATATTATTTTGTGTTATTTGAAATCAAAGTAGCTTCATTTTTTTTCTTATTTGTCCTAGGAAAATCATTTAGAAACAAAGATGATCAATGCTCAGTTGCGATATGGATATGAGTATCTGGGTAATTCCCCAAGGCTGGTCATCACTCCACTCACTGATAGATGTTACAGGTAAAGTCAGTAACTTAAGGGTCAGTTGGAAATCACTTTCACTCATCTCTCAACACTTGAACCTTTAGCTATACTAAGTTGTCTTCCACCCAGTAAATGCTATCATTTCTTAGACCATAATTCTCTCAACTTGATCTTCAATTCTCTTTCTCTGCAAGATTCTCTCTTAGATCTGGGGTACCATTACTGTATTTCTGATGTTTTTGACATTATCTACGTCTCCTTTCTTGAAACACTGATGCTCTTGTTTTGTGCCATTTGAGGTATCCTGTTCCTTCCTCAAATACACCAAACTTGCTAAAGTTCAGTTTTCATGTGATGTTTCATCTCATATGTCACAGTCTCCTGATTGTTCTTATCTCCTCTGAGGCTTTAATATCCTGAAACTCCCCAAATTTGTACTTCCAGTCAGTCTCTCTTCTCAGCTTTTGCCACATACAGGCTTATTGGATAGCTCCATTAGATCCCTGTGTGTATTTACATTAACATTTTTCTGTTGTCTTTCTGAATAATAAAGACTTTAAATACTATAACTCCAATTTCCCATCCCTCAGCTTCCTGATCACTGAATTCTCCCACCTGTGGAAAATGTCTTCCCTGACTGACTACTGATCACTTCTGCTTACACTGCTGTCTGCAAAGTATCACACAGAGACCCTCCTCTCGTGGTTGTGATTCTAGGCAGCTTTCCTGCACAGGGTCCAGTTCAGTGTGACTCAAATCTGACCCCTGTCCAGTAGAATCTGCTTAGGTAAAACACAGGTTTGTGTTGCTAGCAGTAAAAACAGATCTCTGTGACTGTCTCCGCCCCTCTCCCTTGTCTCCTTCTTTTACTGGGAGAAACTGCAGGCATTCTCTTAATTTCAAATATTTAAAATTATGAATCAGCAATCAGTTCCTGTGTTCCACAAACTCGGGAAGGCAGATGGTGTGCCAGGTTTTCTGAACAGTTCTTTAAAATCCTCTCAGTTAGCTCAGAAGAGGGGTAAGTACTACTCTTTCTCCTTCCATGTGGAGAGAATGGAAATACACTACATGACTAGGGCTCTTTGCAAAGAAATTGTAGTTCCTGGGCTCTCCTTTACAGACTTTCTCTCCAAACCCTGTATTTCCTAATGGTAGGTGCTCAGTTTCATTGTAGCTAAGATAAAACAGTTTGATATGCATGACTCTATTTGTGGCTTAATTATCTGGTGTCTATTACATTTAAAAAAAATCTTACTGAATAGACAATTGGGACATCAAAGAAGGTAGAGTGCTGTGTGTGTAGTAACCCTTCTAGAGCTCTGTCCATCTACAAGTCTAACTGTTTGATCTGTCTCTCAAGTTTCAACTCTGAGCTCATTTTGGTAGCACTGGTTTCCCCACACAGTCTGAAGTATTTTCTGCTATCAAAGTATCTATGTGGAACAGTTCCCCTTTTTTTCTGTTAGAAAGATTCTTAAGTTTCCTCTGGTTTAGAACAAAATTTTAATGTTCATTTATCAGTTTGGGTTCCTCTACCTTTGGATAATGAATATGTGGACCCTACCCCCATGTGTGATATAGGCTTTTTACTGGACTCTGATGAGGGGTAAGCTTACTTGATGTCTCTTCTATAGGAGGTTCTTTATCATTTATTTTTCTGTAGGGTGCTGGAATAATTTAAGTCACCATTTAGAGTCAGGCAGCCTTTTAAGACTTCCATATTCATATAGGTGGATTCATTTCAGTTCCCCAGCTTGTTCATTCTGAGGACTTAGTTTTCATTTCCGCAAGGATAAATGCACTTGTGTTTATATACAGATCCCAAATATAGTTTGCGCCTCTACAGCTTTAACGTTGATTATTTTTCCAGTTTTCTTCATTTCATGATTTGTTCTCCATTCTTTCAACTTGACCTTGCATTTTAAAAATTATTGTATGCTTTCTTTTATGTAGCATTTGCATATGTGTGCAGTAAGGGAATTGGGAGATTCAGGGTCAGCTGAATTCTCCATATTGACCAGAAGTCAGCGTTGATTTGTAAAAGTAAGATGGTTTTGATTTTGTAATATATACAGCTATTCAGCAGTAAAATATAATAACAAGGTAATACACTGTCAAGCTTTTTCGATGTTAGAGGGAAGAAGAAATTATTGAAGAAGTAGGAAATCATGCTCTCAGCTTAAATTCTTGACTTTTGGAAATATAGATAAAAATTCACATTACTCTACAAAAACTGTTTATTTCTTATGTTCAGAACCTTATTTGGAGCCCTTCACCTGCACCTTGGGGGAGCACCCGAGGGGCCAGCAGGCACTGGAAAGACTGAAACGACCAAAGACTTAGCAAAGGCTGTGGCCAAACAGTGTGTCGTCTTCAACTGTTCTGATGGATTGGATTATCTGGCTTTAGGAAAATTCTTTAAGGTTTGAATCTGCTTTTCACTTCTTTACAATGAGATAACCGTGCAGAGAGGAAGATTATTTTCAACAACATAATTTAATTCAGTGAAAGACATTGTGGTTAAGCTTAAAATTCAGGTACTGTCTCAAAAATTCTTAAGGAAAATCAGGATAATAGCAACAGTTGGTTTGGTTAGGTGCTGTTTCCCTCTATAGTGGATACTTACCAGTGATAGGCATGAGTGGTGCCCTTCAATATGTTGGGGAAGCTACAAGTTTGAGTACCACATTGTGATGAAGTTGTGGGAATCTAAATATAATTTTAGTCTAGTTAGAGCTTGTCTTTAACAAGTTGTTACAATTGTGACTTTAACAAATACATTGTTCAACATTTATCTAATTGTGAATCAGTCCAACTCTTATGAGTTGGTAAGATTCCAAAAAGAGGCGCTAGAAATGTAAGGTCCCTGTCTATAAATCAGCGACTAGCTGGTCGTTTAGCACTTCATTGTCAGTTTGTCATTTCTTAAAGTATCAGTCAGTTTGTTTGGACACAGAGTAATCCTTCTGGGAGTGTCAGTCTATGTACTTCTTTGTTTATTTCTATGCCATGTAATTTTCGGTGTACATTTTAAAGACTATAATCCTTGTTTTCCCAAAATTTCTCCAGAAAAAGCTAACATCTAATAAATAACCCAATTAGCAATAAAATAAAGTCCCATCACAAGTGGTAAACTGTTCTTGCCTTAAGCTATGGTTGGTCATTTTATAACAGATTTGAAATATGAGAAATCTTCACATTTGTGAGCTGAAACAATAAGGACAAAAATTTGACTATTTAACACTTTAATCATCCTTTTAAACTATATACAACCTTGTTAAAATGGTTATTTAAAAGAAATAACATCTAAAATAGCCCCTTTGTAGTAGCTATTTATTACTCTATGTTTGAAGAAACATTGGATATATATCACTTGTTTTTTTAATTTATATAATGATATTCATAACTCTAATCTAGAGTCATACACTTTATTTATTTATTTTTAATTCATTTTATTGATTTGTCACAATTGTGAATTAATTGATCCCTCCTCCTCCCTCCATATCCCCCCTCTGGATCCCCCTTCCTCCTCCCTCCATATCCCCCCTCTGTATCCCGCCTTCAGTCACTCCTCCCATTTTTCTGCAAATTGTTGTTTGGTTAAGTTGATGTTTAGTTGTTGGTTGTTTGGCCTGTTGTTCTCTTCCGATATGTGGTAAGTGTGTGTGTGGTTTTATGTTGTTGTTGTTGTTTTATTTTATTTATTTATTTTTTACCCCAGGGCTTTCCCACTTCACTAACATTTGTTAACTATCTTGATCTTTTGCACTCTTCACCTCCCCTGCCTTCTTCCTCTTCCTCCTCTCTCGCTCCATGGTTCAGTCCCATTGGTTGTTTTCATTTTTTATTTGTTTGTTTGATTTTCCCTATATCCCTCATATAAGTGAGACCATCCTGTACTTCTCCCCCTCTTTTTGGCTTATTTCTGCTAATATGAGTCTTTCTAGTTCCATCCAGGTTGCTGCAAATGACATGTGTTTGTCCTCCTTGATGGATGCGTAGTATTCCATC